>JBAMNC010000359.1:0-213167 GCA_037902135.1 Cetoscarus ocellatus
GACTTTAGTTGGAGATAGTCAAGGAAATAAGAAAATTAGCTGGCTTTCTGTCAGACAACACACATGGCAGCATAACCCTTTCACAGGTCACATGACTGACATTGCACATCATGCACTGTGACTATTACACAAGGACATATTGCAACCTTGATGTTCAAACAACATGTTAAAGGTCACCAAACCTTTTGATTGATTTAATGTTTGGAGTAATGTAAATTTTTATAGATTAAAATAATAAATATTGTGCATTTTATAGGTTTGACACGTTATGTTTACTTTTCACTTTGAACGAGTTCCCCCCCAAAAAATTGCAATGATCGATAAACAATATAAGAACTTTATACTTACATATATCTTAGTACAGTAAACCCCTGTGATATTGCAGTTCAGTTTTCGTGGTCCCGGTATTTCGTGTTTTTTCTGTAAGACCTATTAATTTTGATATCGCGTACATTATCACCATTTCACGGCATTCTGCAGCATTGTTTATGAGTTTGTTCAGTGCAACTAATCATCGTCATCGTACTGCACAGCGTCATCATCATCACCATCGTCGTCTTCTTTGCTTGTGAGTACATTACTCGTAATTTTTACACTGTTTGTACAATATTTTTGTGTTTTCTATTGCTGTTGCTTTCTCAATATCTTTTTATGTGTTCAAATGTATCTCTGTTGCTTAAAAAGTGTGTTTAAAGACCTTAAAATTCTTTAAAAGCACTGTAAAAGTTATAAAACCCCCCGTGATGGAGGGGGGACCACTGTAATGAAATATACATGTAATTATTTAGCAGTCACACTTTTAGGATTTTTTTTCCAAGGTGTCCCCGTGTCTTGCTGGCACCAGTGGTGATAGAGGTGTGCTGACAGCGCATCTATGAAAATTTTGATCCCACGCAGGTCAAAGTTTAAGAGACAACAGACCATTTCAGAACGTAACAGTCGTAGGACATGACACTGATATGTCTTTTCAGGACAGAAGTAATACACGCTACATTTGTTTTTCTTTGTATTGCACAACAAATGTAAGCATGATTTATTTGGGGGTGGCACGGTGGTGCAGCAGGTATTATGCTTGCCCCACAGCAAAAGTTGCTAATATCGGTATAGCTTATGCTGATTCAAAAGAGAAAGATGAACTGCCTAAATTACAAATGGACTCCCCAATACCAGAATCTCACACTTTGATACGAGTCCTGTAAAAATTAAAATGCACTAAAACCTGTTTGAGGCTCCCTATAGGTTAGGCAGCAGGTTAGTGCATGTGCCTCACAGCAAGAAGGTTTCTGATTAAACTCCCCGTGTTGGTCAGAGCCTTTCTGTGTGGAGCTTGCATGTTCTCAGTGTGCATGCGTGGGTTCTCTCCAGGCACTCCAGCTTCCTCACACTTACCAAACATGCTCATTAGGTTAACTGGTGACTCCAAATAGCCCGTAGGTGTGGTTGAGTGTGTGAATGGTTGTTTGCCCCTTTACGAGGCCTTGTGATTGGCTGGCAATGGGTTCAGGGTGTATCCCGCCTCTTGTCCAATGTCAGCTGGGATAGGCTCCAGCCCCCCCACAACAGTGAAAGGCATTAGGAGTACAGATAATGGATGGATGATGATATCTTTCTTTCAATGCCTATGGTGGTAACTTGTGCTTTTTTAATATGTTCCAGGAGGCACCTCAAAGGCTCTGTGTGGGTTACCAGGTGCTCGCGGGACCTCTACCTCTGCAGTATACTGTGCAGCTCTCCATTAGGCCATGTATTCTGCCCACATATACAGACAATGTTAGCTTTTTAAGATAATATAAGTTCAAACTGATGAAATGAAGATAACATTACGCACAACTACTTTCATTTGCCTAATAACCATGTTGAACACAGAGCTCTGATGCAGGAACCATGACCGACCAGCAGAGGGTGACACTCCTTACCAGCACCTTTACTGACAGACATTAAACCTCTTTTTCCAGTTGATGCACAAACTGCATCTCCTGATCGATGCTTCTGATTATGCCTTCAAACTGCGTAGAGTATCCAACACAGAAGCATTGCAACTTGTGCTGCAGAAAGTCAAAGGTCCGTGAGAGAAATCCTGATAAAGTGATGACTAACATGTTGTGCTGGTGGCTTGCTGCATGGGCAGAGGGACAGCTCATTCTTCTTACAACATCAAGTCTGAGCCAGATGAACAATGACACATTCAACACAGTTACTACATTCCTCTCCTGTGTCTTCTTGCTCAGTCAAACATGCACAGATATAGAAACATACAGAGAAAAATGTTGATTACAATTGATCTGTAGGACAAGGGATTCAATATTTTGTTGCAGGATCTGTTTTAAAATGTCTTAATCTATTGTTTCACATTTGTCTAGATATTCAATCACCTTATATAAGCTAACTAATATGAATGATCTTTTAGTATTTCAGTATCATAACATTCCTTTACTAATCCAAAATTTACTGAATTCATTGTTTTAAAATAATCTTTTGGTGTTTTATTATCTAATGCTCTTTCATTCCGCTGAATTTAACATTTCACGGTCATGTTATTCTTCCAATTATATTTTTATTTTCTGCTTTTGTGTTTCCTCAGTCTGTCAGTCGTATTTTATGCTTCAAGAATATAATCTGCAATAATGGAACTGCTCCATATTAAGTCTGAGGTTAAAGGTGCTTAAAATGTTTTATTTTAAGGAGCACATAGCCATTTGTCTCTCTACAAGGTAGTTCAACTTGAGACGTGCTGTACAATTTCAGAGGAAAATAATACAGACTTCCACTTGTAATCATGCATGAAACAGAAAAAACCATCAATACTGGTGGCAAAAATCTTGATTGATTCTTTCTGTCAGTTTGCACTGGGTTGTCACACCCTGTCACCTCTATGGGGAGGGTTAAAGTGTTGAAACCATTTGACATGACTCAGTGCTTGAGAAACAGAAAAGGATATTTCCAAACTTATTAGAAGTCATTTCAAATATACATAATTCTGTGCATGATTGTATAAGTGCGTGAGTATGGTTGAGTTCACTCACAGGTTCTGGTTAGAAGCATCTGCTGCATGAATGCAGAGGTATGTCTTGTCCTGTAAAACATAAATACAAATAAGTGAGTTGAGTATTGAGACAAAATTCAGTAATTTAGGCCATGCATGTTAAACAAAGAGACCTTCTGTAAATCTTTATGATATTTAATAAAAATGAGGGCAATTTCTAAGCTGAGCATCTGTTACTCTCAGTGAGTCCCTGAGCTTTATGAAAACAGAGAGTGTATGATCCACTAGAAACTGAGCAATGAATATCTTATTTCTTCAAGTATATTACTGTCTGTAAACAGTCTGTTTAATGAGCATTAAGCCAAGCGTCTATTTCTTTTCATCAGTTCATTTAACACAGCTTTCACCTATGGCCTAATACAGCCAAAGAAGATTACAACATTAGTTTGATGTAAAATAAATAATCGATATAACCTGAAAGCTTATCATATCATCTTGCCCTGGTGTCATCATGTGAAGTAATGTGTAAACTAAGTTGTTATTTACTCCCAACACTTAGTAAGCTTAATATTTTATAGATGGTTATTTGTTTATACATATATACAAGACTCTGTTGAAGGCAGGCTTCAGTGAATAACGGATGTTAAAAATAGTATGATGACTGGATACAACAAGTTCAGCTAAGGTAAAATGTCTCAATACTTCGATGCTTTCAGATACCTTATGTCTTACAATTGTAGTTTTTTTATTTTCATGATCTTTATGATTGTGAAGTAAAACAAAATACAGATCATTTGTCATATGTGCAACCCAAAAAGAGAGACAGATCATTGTAAAACTGCAAAAATACATCAGCAACATTTCAATGCCATGCTATTACTATCTTGTGCTATTTAGACAAAGTAAAGGAGAATTTCTACATTTTTTACATTAACTAAAAGACATTTCTCAGTGTATGGTGTCTGGGACTTCTGTTTTTGTTGTAATGATATGCACATAGGCATTGAAACAGTTTAATTTACCTTCTATTTATTAACAAATTTATTTATTTTTTTTACTTTAAATTGCCTAGTTGCTGAAATGTTCTATCCAAATACGCTTACAACTACAAAATATGTGACTTTGGTAAATCAAACATGCAATGCTTGTGTATCTGCAAAGTAGATTTAAGCAGCTTAACTAAACTTGACATTGCTCTAATATTATTGCTCATGTACTTCTAACACAGTGGTCCTTAACTGTTCCAGCCTCAGGACCCACTGCCAACGTCTTAATGTTGATCATGACCCAATGGTGTTAACATTGTCAGCCTCTCAAATTTATTTAACGGAAAATTATGCAGTCACAGGTGAGACAAAACAATTAATCAATAGAGGTCAAAATAAAAGTGTGAAAGGCACATCATTACTGAAGTCCCTCAGAAGACATGCAAGTATGCATTTTAGTTTAATAAATTCCCCAGTGATAGAGTGTAAATTTCCCATAGACCTGAGAAATTTACAGATTTTCATGGGTAAACTAGTATTATTTTCCCAAGCAATGAGCCAAATGAGTCATGATTAAAAGAACATACCCATATTTACTCGTTATCAGGATGAAAATGAGAAAAATTGATGTGTCAATGATTGGACCCTATTGGCTCTTGTAACCCAGACTTTCTACCACAATTGATCTTTCCTGTCACACATTTGTGAGTCACTTTTGAGTCCAGACCATCAGAGGGGAACATTTACAGTCCTTCAGCATGTCAATCTCAGACACAAACCTTTTCCTTCCCATCCATTATCCATCACTGCCCTCTGCTGGCTGTCTGCAGAATCACATCATGCTAAAAACACTCCAGGTAAAATTTCCACAGGAGAGTTCACAGATATTGACGTAGCTAACCTGGATTTCCTCTCACCTCAAACACGGGTTTAGCGTTGTTGTACACTGACAGAATGTGGGTGATGCCATTCTTAGAAAGGCTTTCTCTGTTTTCTGAATCTGGGAAAAAGAGAGAGGAATATATGTGAGTGATTTTCACATCAACAGCTCAGATTTGATCAAGCGTAAGCTCCTGCAGAGGCAAATCTGTGGCCTGTACACCGTCCTGAATCATCATCTGGTACATTTAAGCCTGTGGTCACTTGCTCCTGTCACTTGAGCTAATTTTAGCTGTTATGCTCTTGCCGTCATGTGGAGCCATCGATGCTGCAGCTAAAGTTAGAGTGGCTACAAATGCCACATTAACTGTAAGAGGTTCTTCCAGGCCAGAAAACGATTGACAAACTGCAGACGCTAAAGCTTGTCTCTTAGTAGCATTTATACAGTTTTATTTTTCCAGAATTTTAAGGCAGGATAACTCTTAGCTTATTCAAACTGCCATTTCAAAGGTGTAATGCTGATGCCCTTCAAATGACATTTCACCTTAAATGTATATCAGGGCTCTTTCACAATTTTTAGATGTTTGAAGACCTAAGCTGATAGAAAGCTGGCTACTACAGACACTAGGGGATAAATAGCAGTCAATGGTGCCACTGAGTGCCTCATAAAAAATGACACTGCCTAGACTAGACGCTACAGCAAGATTCTTTAAAGCATTTCACTTTTTCTAGACAAAGCCGCCGTATTTGGAACTACTTTGTGATGCATCATAGGGCTACACATCCTTCAGGCAGCAACGCGCTGTTTCCTCTCATCAGTTGCTCAGGTCAGGAGTGCTGCTGCGGGGTCGGTTAGCTGATATTACAGTACAAACTGATTTTAATTTCTCCAAAATATTCAGAAATATTTAGTATTTACCCCGTATGTAAAATTTCAGTTTTAGTGAAGTTAGTGTTTGTTGGTTCTTCTGCAGACCAACGACCTGAACAGCTTGTGAGAAGAAAGCTGCTTTTTGTTGGCGGGAGGATACATAACATGTTACATCACACAAAAACTCTAAAAACAGAGGCTTTGTTGAGGAAAAGTGAAACGCTGTAAAAAAATCTTACCATGGTGTCTAGTTTAGCAAAGGTAATTTTTTTGTGTCGTTTTACCCTAAAGGAGCATTCACACTGTAACGTGACTTGAGCGACCTGGGCGACCACTCTCCATGGAAAGCCAATGTACAGCTGATGAGGAGGGGCCAGCCCTCCCACGATGCAACAGACTCAATTTGGCCGACTTGGTTGCGCCACCCGGTCGCATTTGACACATGACCAGGTTGCATCGCTCAGTCGCCAAAGTTGAAAAATTTGAACTTTTCAGGCAACATCTCATGTGGCTGTGCCGCAACAGCCAATCAGCGCTGTGTGGGTGTGTGACGACACCAACAACTGTTCCTATTCTGGATCACAGTAGAGTGACAATCAATGTCCCTGTGGGGAACATTAGTTAGTGAGTATATTAGTTGCGCCTTATTCAACAGAAGTGGCGGTGCTCTGTGGTTCTGTCCTTCCTCATCTGCATCAGCTGCAGTGTTTTACGGTTGGTAGATGAGTGAAATGGATACAGTTGGAATAATATCAACTAATACATACAAATATACAATATATGATATGATCGCGGTTAAACTCAAGAGGGCGTGACGCCACTGAGCGAGGCGACGGTGACCAAATGGGCTATTTAGGGACATACAACGCGACTCTGGTGGGTGACGTGATCTTGGTCGCCAAGTCGTGTTTGGTGTGAATGCACCTTAAAGTAAATTTTAGCACAAGTAAAC
The DNA here is from genome assembly GCA_037902135.1 of Cetoscarus ocellatus. NCBI lineage: Eukaryota > Metazoa > Chordata > Actinopteri > Labriformes > Labridae > Cetoscarus > Cetoscarus ocellatus. Next base: position 6,672 of record JBAMNC010000359.1, read on the forward strand.
GTAAACAGTTGTGTGTGTATACCCAACCTTTAATATGTAACATTCAGTTTGACTGTGAACCACATGGTTTTTCCTCATAAGAGCAGTGACATTATTTAATAGCCATACCTTGTACATATGAGATTTGATTGTTCCTATTAGCAACACAAAGTTCATCCGACATCAGCCCGCTATTGAATTTTAAAGCATTATTGTGTTTCTAAAAGGATGGATGCTAAGGAACTACGAACAAGGACTACAAAAATGGCTGACGACCCTAATACAGTCATTTCTGATTGTTATTGATAAACAATAATACATATACCATAGCTGAAGCCATGGGCAACCAGATTTTCTACATTGAAAGTGTGGTAGCTGCCTCTAAGTCAAACCACCATGTTGTAGTTCCATTAAAGCTTCATAAAAGCTTTTTACTCTCATGGTTCAATTAAGCCTAAATAATCATTAGAGTTAAGTTTGTTTGTGAACATTATCATGATGAGCAAAACATTTGAGATGCATGAACTTGTGTTTAACACAGAGCTCATTAGAGAGCAGTGATCCCAGAACAATGAAAAATCCCATAGGCTTTTAGTAAAGGGAACCAGTGTAATGCTGATTTGCCTACAAAAATACATCATCCCTGCATCACTCTATTATTAAGTAACTTTTTTAACACTGTCCACTGAAAAAATGGTATGGTCCAGCTTCACTACATGCACGAGGATGGCACCACCTCATCTGCTGTGTAAAACAGTATGGTCTAAATGTCATCACTCATGCCTGCTTGCTCAGGGTAAGAATTCTTGAATCATCTCTGATATATTTACAGATCAGCTCCTCCTAACCTAGAGGGCTTACAAGAAATATTCTGAGATAAATCTTAGTTCAGATTTAGCTGTTTCTGTTTACATCTGCAGCTCAGTGTAAAAATATATTTTTTAAAAATTGCATGAAACACTCACAAATTTCTCTTTTTGTTATTTTCTTTTGTCAAGACCACATCTACAGTGTTTTCCTGTTTGTCTGTTATGAGGAGAAGGTGTAATTGGCCCTAATGTGAGTGCACCATAAGTCACCAAATCTGATATATCATATTAACAGCAGGGTGTACACACTTTACTGTCCTCTGGGAGAAATTTTCCTTGGACTAAAGTGAAGAAGAAGCATAATAGCCTGCAAAAAATGTATTTCCCTAAAAAAAAAAAAAAATCACAAACAGTAAACACAAGACAAGTGCCTATTGATCAGTGGCTCTAAATTTCATCTAGATGAATACTTCATCCTCACTCCCTCCACTCAAAAAACTGCTTGAAGAGAAGATTTTTTTTAATGCAACTACATCTAATAAAATCTAATTTGTCCAATTAAGTATTAATTTTTGAAGACAGGTGTAGATTAATTTATTTGCCCTTTATATCTATCAAAAAAAAAAAAAAAATTGTTTATGTTCTCACCCTAAACCCATCTCAAAAGAGAGATAAAACAACAAAGTGGGAATTCTTGCGGTTATTTTTTCATAATAAAAAAGAAGACCTTGGTCCATAGTCACAATTTGAAGTTCCAAAGAAAGAAAATTGTCCACACCAAATTCCAACAGGAAGCAAATAGCAGCCTGTTGTTACAAAGCCAATATTAATTTCTACTTAAATCCCACCACTTACATGGCCTGTTGCTTATCACAAGATAACATTTTGGACTTGCATCTGGGGTACAATCAAAATTCTACAGGGCCCATGTCGTAATTTGCCAAGGAAGTCCCTGTCTAGACAACATACACTGTCAATGGGTCTCACCCCATTATTTGAGATATGCTGTAGATACACACGATAATATAATAATGGTAACGGTAAAAGGCACAGCATTTAAAGTAGTGAGTAAAAAACGTCTAAATGCTCTATTTCTTCCAGAAGCATTTCGCATTCACATGAAAAAAACACATTTGCTCTGTTTATGTGTATCAATGAGATAATCGTTGCTAGAATTAGATATTTATTTTGAAAACAAAAAAAATCAATTCTGCTCTATTTTTATGACTTTTGATTAGATCATAGTCTTAGAATTACAAGATATGTTATTGTGAAAACATTTAAGTTCTTCACTGTTTTTATTAATTATTTCAACACTCAGACATAGGCGCTTGTGCAGGTCACTCTGTAGGGGCCAAACACTACCAAGCTGTTGTTGAATCCAGTTTTATATTTTACTGGGTTTGAGACATTGAAAGACACTGGTATCTTAAAGAAGCACAGATGGTATTGTAGGCACCCCCTTACATTTGTGACGGCACAAAGCATGCTCTGAGCTGTTGTGAGGTAGAATTTTTTCATGATCAGCTGACAGCAAACTTCATTTGTCTCAAAACTGCATCTTGTAATATTGAGATATTATCTCCTGAATTCAGAAAAAAAGGAAAATGTTCACCATCTAATGTAAAAGCAAACCGTAGTTTTTGTCTATTTACTTTAAGACATTGTGTGTGCAGCCATAGTGATGCTTAAATAACTTTAAAAACACATTTATGAGAACACTAAAGTGATTTTTTTTCTCTATTGCTCATTTAACAACTCATTTCTTCATTACCAAATGGCCTTGTTTTGCTGAGTATTTAATGAAAAAGTAAAATTTCACTTGATACATGTATTTACCTCTTTATTTGAGAACCCTGTAAATACATTTTAAGAGGCCTTTGCATCTGCAGTTTCTAACTGGTCACATTAACCACGAGGTTATATGTACTGACTGTAAATAACACAACTGAACAGCCTTTGTTTCTGCTAACCCCCTGTTAAGTGCAGCATTATTCAGATTTCTGCTCAGGAACCAACCAAGAAAAAATGAATCAAGTTAAAAATTGTTTAAACACAACATTAAAATGTACAATGTGCAACTCTGAACATTACTATCCAAAACTTGATCCAAGTGGAAACTGGACCGGTTCAGGGTCTTGAAGACGTCTCTTCTCTGACAGACTTTAGTTTTTTGAAACTGAAGAGGCCTTGAGGAGAAGAGGCGATTTCAAGAACCCTGATCAGTCCAGTTGCTACTTGGATCAAGCTTCAGGTCACCGTGGCCTGGATGAATAAGAACCTACACAGAAATGTTAACATTACCATTTGCACAAAGAGCAGATGAAAATATAAATATTTCAAACAAACTTAAAAAAAAATGTGCTGTGTATTATGTTGCATTTAAGACTTTCTGAAAGTTTCAAAGATCAGATTTTTGCTAAATTGAATCATTAAACTTGAACATTTTTTAGGACCCAACAGACACCCTGCATGGTGAACATCTTGTATGCTGAAAGCCGAGCCTGACCCCGCTACACTCCATGAATAAACAGCTAAAAGAGTTAAAATTCAATTTTCTTACCTCTTATGTTTCCAAGGTAAAGTCCATCAACAACCTGTGAAGCAGAGTTCACAGACATGATGCACTCAGGTTAGAAATTCATCACCGTCCAGCTTCAAACCTTCCCTGTCCCAGGTTGAGCCAGATTGGATTTAAGGCTTAAGGCTTAAGTTCCAGCAAAGGAGAGATTCTCTATGACCACCATACAAGGCCTGAAGCACCCAGGCATGATTATGAGGACAAAGTGATGAGTGGAGAGCAGCCACTGAGGGATTCTGTACAGCTGTGGTACAATAAAGCAGCAAATTTAAGCAGGTAACAGAGCTGCAGTCACGCTTTCGTTAGATTGTGACAATTAAGACAGAAAATAGAGATGACCAATAAACAAGCTTCAGTTATCAAATTATTTTTACAGTTTAAAAAGGGAAATTATGTTCTTACAACACATTTACCCCTCTCTTAAAATATGGAGCACTGCTTAGTAGATGTGTTTTATATAGGAGGACATATCACCATGAACGGGGCAGTTGAAGTTGTGTGGAATTCATTGCTGCAACAGTTTTTGTACTCTGTTTACCGTCTTAATCAACAGTTTTGTTGATTTTGAAAAAAAAAGAGACGGCTGGCTTTAAATAATTTAAATTAAGTAACGAGGTGCAGAAACAGCCTGATCACAAGGGTTGATGACATTTTGTCATAAAAAGATTATCCATGACATTTAATGTAAAATTTTACTATTACGTTAACATTTAATGATGTAATATTTGTAAACTAAACTGTAAATCTAATTTCATATATTAAGGATCCTATTTTCAGTTAAGTTTGATACTGTATCAGAGGGTTATCAGTGCTCACTAACACTGATAACTTTGAAAAGATAGTTTATAGTTTCCCTGATCTTATTATTATTTAGATCTTATTGTTTGATATAACATCACATTCTTGTCCACCAAAACAAAAAAGCTGACGTATCACTCTCAAACAGTTGTTCTTTTTACACAAAACAGAGAAGTGTCAGAACAATTAGTTATTTTAAAGTACTTAGAGAAGCTACGTCAGACCTGAACCAATGCCTCTCAGGGCATGGACAACAACCTTAGTACAAGGGGCAAACAGACATAACCACTAGTCCAGACATGTCAAACTGAAACCGCGGGCCAGATCTATATGATGAAATACAGCCTGTGAGATAATTTCACATGTCTGTTATTAATGGCCCTCTGTTAAATAGCACTCCAACAAATCATACTACTTAATCCCACAACGCACTGCAACTCTTGCCAGCCCCTCCTCACATTGCTTTAAAAATCACTCTGATCAGTGGTCAGATGCATTTGTCAATGTTTTTCAGTGACTTCTAAGTTTGCCTAAAAATAAACATGCTGTTCAAATTCATATTTCTAATTAAAACACCATAAATTTTACTCTGTTAAATAAATGTTTTTCTTGTTTGGCCCTAATCTTAGACGATATTTCAAATTTTGGGCCTTTCTGGGATTTAGCTTGACAGCCCTGCACTACTAGTGCTGCTTGATGAAGGCAAAAATCATAATCTCGATTATTTTGATAGATATGGAGATCACAGGTATAAAACATGATTGCTTACTAATTTTACAACATGCATAAAATGGTATAATTGAATTTGAAGGCTCTTAACATTTTCATTCTGAACATGAAAGACAAAGCAATATATGGAAAAGAAGATTAATTAAATGAGGAAAAATGCAGACATCTTAAAATAACTACTGCTGGAAAAAAGAGGAGACAAGTGCAACATGGCATGCAACACAGTGATCTCTTAATATCGATTATTCACTTTTCAGAATTATACAAGGCAGTAATTGTAGCTGAAATTAAAACTCGAGTAACTGCCCCGCTCTACTATCTATGCTGAAAATTCAACTAAATTGATTCTACATGTCTCTGATGTCCACACTACTTGATTTTAGCGGTCCTATTCCAGTCCAAATTTTTTTGTATTACATGGTGTTGTTAAATCCCTAAACATTTGGTGTTTTGATCATGGTTGTGGAGACCATGTCAGTCTTCCACTGGTGTTCAAAAGGTTAGATCTATTGACTGCAAATGTCAGACCTTATGATGATCATCATCATCCACAGTAAACAATGTCCTTAAACCTTGTTGTGTTTTGATGATATGAGGGACAGTGCGTTATCACTCAGATCAATACTCAGTATTGATATGCAGGGCCCAAATGAACATGATAATGTAACAGAGTAACCAAGCAGCCCACTGCATTGATGAAAGGTTTCAGATTTAATCTTTGCTTAGTATTGATTGCTGAGCAGATTCAAGAAATGTGCAGTTAAAAAAAGTTTCATTTCAAAAATGTTGATTAAAAAAATAATAATTAATCATTTGTATGGTTACAAGAATGTAGTATCACTATTTGCATTCTTTAAATAAGGGATGCATACGTTATATATTATAATTATTTTTTTCATTATTAGTGAAAAGGGATTAATTTGTATTGATGTCATTTTACTGTTTACTCACGAAAAAAGCTGAATAAAGTATTGATTTGTTAATATATGTTTAATTCTGTTGAAAACTTCATGCTGTTTAAATTAGTTCATTTTTGATCAATTATAAATAATTATTATGTTGAATTAAGAGCAACAACAGTTTTTGACAATCTGATCCTCTGACACTGAAATGAATGTGGCCCACTCAGTGACCAAAGCTGCCAACCTCTCATGTAACTGCTGGTCTCATAGAAGGCTTTTCTCAAAGATCTACAAACCATTTCATTGCATACAAATCTTGAGACATGACCATAAAATCTTTCTGCTTTAAGTGTCTGCACTCATACCTCAGCATGCAGTCTTCAGTGACTGTTCAATCCTAACATGGGACCTGACTGACTGATAATATTCAGTCACATTTTAACCACATGAAACAACACAAACCAGATCATTCAAAGATGTAAAGCCTACCTTATTCATCCCATTGCCCATGATGACTTTGGATCAGTTTGTGACGATGCAGGACTTTCAAATGTGGGGCAGAAACGATATGTGATCATGGACTTTGTACCCAAACAGGAGCCTGCACTCACCCAGGAAACCTCCGCTTCAGTCTCTATGTATGTCTTCTATATGACAACATTATTTAGTTACACTACCATGCCGAGCTGTGAAGTGTTATAGTTTGAGCATTCACCTGTCCTCAGCGACAATAACGCTTCCCCGTCATGCTGTAAAGTCTTCCGGATTGTTTTGACGTGAAGCAACTGCAGCTGGCTCTTCCGGTAAGTGACGTCAGAGCCCGACAGATCACCTGCTTCACATAAAACATGTTTTAAATGTTATTTTTTCATTAAAACACATGCAGACCAATACAAGTGTCTTATAAGAAGGCATTTTATTTCAAAAGAATTTAAATTAAATGAAACATAGCTATTTTCATCCCTATGTTTATGCTTGATGACGTAGGTCCTCCCTTATTTGGGCAAAGGCGGAAATCCTACCCGAAATAATATTATTAACAATATACCCCGGATGTTTCTACATTATTACATATATGTGTATATATACATACATTTATATATATTAATTAAAGGGTATTAAAGTCTGTATTATTCCAAAAACGTTCAACTTCACTGGCCTTTACACAGGTTGTAATTTTGACTAATGGACTTCATGAACATTTCCTCAGCAGCCAGTCCATCGGCGTATACAATATCATCTCAGATCTGTGGTTGCTTTTAAGTGAGTGATGCTCTGGCTTCAGTAATTGATCAAGCTTAATTAAAAAAAAAGAGTATGTCCCTCCACTGCTAATGTAACTTCTGCCACTGTGTATCATGAGCATGACTCAGAACCACACAGTAAGCATTTTTGTACAACTTCTAGAGATTTTTGTTTATATCGGGAACACTTTGACTTTACAGCATTTGTTTCAAGATTAAAGTAAAATTTCCTTTGCTACATTTAAAGGCGGTTTTTAACACATTATCAGTCAAGATTTTGGATGACAAAGTTAAGACAAATTGGCAGGTGAATAAAAATTAGTTTCAGAGGTGCAAAGATATTTTACTCCATTATTTTCTATAAAAGAAATAATGATTAACCCCAACATTCAAAAGGATCTTAAATTTGAAATCTACTCCTTATCTCCACAATTTTCTGATGTTAGGGAAGTTTATCTGAGATTCACAAGGTTACACAGTAAGAATAGAGACAATCTTTTGGTTTAACAGTTTTTATTCTCATTTCTATAATACACAATGACCTTAGGAGGAAGCTGTATTCCACAATGTAAAGACGGAGGTAATGTGAACAAGTGATAAATACAGAAATAGAAGGATTCTTGATTTCCGAGTTGGTCTGCCTTTTGCTTCAAGTATGTGAAATGGTCCTCTGGATCTGAACTTTACTTTTTCCACTGCTTGTTTTCGTAATCCCAGTTGACAGAGAAGCCCTCCACTGGATTGATTCTCATGTCCAGCATCCTCTGCAGCTCTTTCTCTTTGTATTCATCTTCAAATGTGTGAGGGACTGGTCCATACACTACACATAAACAAAAACAAAGTGTGTCAGGTGAAAAATGAGGAGAAGAAAGATGTTGCATTAAATTCTGTTGGATTAATTATTCTAAGGAAACAGGAACAGCCCTGAATTCAATCTTGCACCGAGTTGGCAACAATCTTTAAGGCGTACCAAACTTCCTCTGCCAGAGCACAACCAGTCCAGTGAGGCCAATTATGAAGAACATCCCTCCAATAACAGACTTCCACTCTCCAGAGCCCTGGTTCATCTCAGCAAAGCTCTGTTTGAAGCTGATGCGGTACACTGAAAGTGAAATCACACAAACAATTTATCTGCACTGAAATGGCTCACAAGACATCAAAATTAATGTAATATGGTTTATGCATGTTTGGGTTGTTTTTGATCCAGAATTTAAGTTTTTAATAAACTTAAACTGACCTGAATATTATTTTTTTCTTCTTCTCTGAGTACAAAATAAGTCAAATATTCAAATTAAACAATCTAGCCTCTTAATTTTTGAAGTGCAGTCAACACCTACATGCAATCTTCTCATCATTGGACAGAGCAGCCCAGGAGCCCTTCTCCTTCTCTTTTAGGGACTTCTGCTCTGGACTCAGGTTCTGCACGTAGCTGACATCTGGGAGGGGGCTCTCCCGCCTGTCAAAGTAGGCAGGGAGAGTATATTCTTCTACCTTTGCAACACCTGTAGGAGACAACACAAGTTAATCAATCATCTGCTTATGAACTGAATAATTTTAAGTATAATTGCCTTCTCTTCAAATATTTAGTTTTAATCATTGCAGGAAAAATATGTATAAGGGATGCAAGGGAATATTAATACACCATGTGTGGAGAGTATATTAAAGCACAACATCAACAACTTGTCCGTTTATAATTCAACATCTGGGATATTTGTTTTGCCTTATAGTTGAACTTCTGGCTGCTGTCTGGCTGCTGTTTGGCAGCCATTTGACTCTTTCACGCCATCACATGTAATTATCATTCTGTCACTGGGGCAGAGCATTAAGCTTATCCATCTTGCAGGAATTAGGTTTTGTATAAACAACACTGATTAAAAATGTACATCACTGCTTTCAGACATAGAGGATTCCTTATACTACATTTTTCTCAGGGCACAAGACTTTTTGGTTCATATCCTGCTCACAGTATGGAGAAATATCATGATTTATTGTATCATCCCCCTGTATGAATATACATATCGTATTTCCAGATTCTTGCCATTACACACCCTTCGTGTGTACATGTTCACAACTCTTTGAATTTGCCTCAGAGAAGTTCCTTAAGGTTGTGTGTGATAACTCATGGCATGGGATCTTACCCTTACAGAATGGTCATGTGATAAGATTTGAAGGGAAAAGGCAACGCTTATGCTCAGGTGAATGTGAAGAGCAGTAATACAAGCAGCAGCATTATCTTTGAAATAAATAAGCTTTCAATTTTTTTTTTTAAATGTCAACCGTCATCATGTAATCACCATTGAAGCCCATAAAGGAAAGTATTTGTTATATATACTCTCACGTAAACACGCTGATCCAGTTGACAAAAATAGAAATCATTTCATGTTATTCCAGGTCACACTTACCATGTCCTCCACGTAGACAGACAGATGTGGAGATGGCACGTTTGCCAATGAGGCTAAGCGCTCTGGTGGCCAGCATTCTGTTGTAAAAGTCCAAGAAGAGATATTAACAAGCAAATATAATACAATCACATACTTAAACAAACACCATTATGCTTTAAATTCAAACCTAAATCCCTGATATCTTTTTCATGCATTTTTAGGAAACTCAGTGTAAAATTTTTGACAATATCTGATAAGGCAATTTTGTCAAACTTTCATTGGTAAATACCAATAGCATTTGAACAGAGCACCAAGTCTCTAGTGTACAAGGATTGGGCTGTTTCTCTCATTCTAGTAAGCTATTTGTATTAGTAACAGATTTGAAACAAGAGAATCAACTCTTGAATTAATATTAAATGACACTGTGCTTTTTTTTAGACATACAGTGAAGGATTATGAAACATTTACCACTGTACCAGTATCATGGTCAACATTTGGAATATCTACATGACATCCAAACTGGTACTCAGATACTCAGTTCATGTCCCTTGTTAACTTTTTAAGCAACTAAATACTAAATACTAATTCATCTATAAATACCATTGCATGTCTTTGACTGTTCTTAATATAAGATTTCCCGTTTCATACATATGTCACTTACATAGAAAATGATACGCTGGTTATAAACCGGAAAAACCAAAAGGTGCTCATACTCAAGGACAGCTTAGTTGTCGCCAGTCTCCAAAACGACCTTTTTCTCTTGACCAATCGCAGCTGTACAACTTTCAAGCAATATTTGTGATAAAGCTAAGTCACATGGAGAATTTCAGGCTTCATATTTTCTTGTTCTTCATCACTATTCACGTCAAACGTCAAGCCTCAACATCAGCTCCACTGCGATGCTCAGTATTACCGGCTGTGGACTAAAATGTTACCGTGTTGACTGATGACTTTCAGCCGTATGCGATCCAGACTGTCGTACTTGACACTAATCTTTTGCATCCTAAACTTAGCCTGAAAAAAACGGCACCTTGGAAAAATATTATTTTATCTCAAACATAAAATCACTAGTCGGAAAGGAGGCGTCCATTCTAACATGAGTTTCCTTTAATAACTGTAGTTTTTACGACAGGTATGGACGTGCTCTGCTCAAAGTCAGCAGTAAACACGGTCACCCTTTAACACGTAACGCACGTATTAGCCTTAGCTGCAAACACAAGGTCATAGCGCCCAGGGAAACGGCATCACAACATCAACACAACCTCATGTGTTATCTTGGCAACTTAGCACTTTCTCATTTTACGAGACTCAATTTTAACCGTTAGACCACTGTCCATTGTCGGATTCAATGACTGCAAAACACATCTACATTCATGCATCGGATGCTAGAAGCTAACGACAGCTAGTCGGCAAGTTAGCCCGCGTTAGCTCTGACAAAGTCACTTGGACACAAATGCTTTTAGCGTTTAAAATATTCTTCCAGCTTGAGTTTTTACCTATAATATCAAATATGTATAATGTTACAATGAGAGTTAGTTATAACAATCAGTCTAATTCTGAATGGTTAGAAGATGCGGACACTAAAGGATCACCCTACCTGCTGTTTCTCTCCTCGCTCTTGTCCGCCGAAGGGCTTGAAGGAAGTCTAACAGTCACCGGAAATACGTCAGCTTGTCTCTATGGTTACAGTTCCTGGGTGAAACGAGGCCATGCATTTATATCATTGAACACGACCTGTTAACTGTCTAACCTTCATGACCAAACTCTACTTGCATGGAAACTAACTTTCAGACGTAGATTTTCACCAACCATTTGTTTTGTATGAATTATTACTGTTCAAAAATTGGGAAGACCATGGTATAATGTCACTTAAACACCTTTTTCATGATAAGGGGCATTTACTTAGATTTGAAGAGCTTCTCTACGAATTTAAATGACTTGTTACACCTTGAGACAGTCTTATTTGTATTATTATTTGCTGTACTATTTAATGATGTACCCAGTGGTATACTTCAGCTTCCAAGAGGCTCAGATATGAATTTTGATAATAAAGATTTATTGAATACAGGTACTTGCAGCAGAGAAGCTGATATTACAAAGCAAAGATGCTCAAATTAGTTATTCTGGATTGACATAAATATTGCTCCTTTGGTATTGTATTTTATATTGTTGGACAGCTTGATTAGTCACCTTTACAACACTTATAGGGAGGGGGAAAACAAAAAACAATTCCAGTTTAGAATTGATAACAGCTCCCTTAAATAATAGGTACCATTAGTCTTTTTGCTTATCAATTCCCTTATCAGTTACTTCTCATTTAATCTTAATTCATCTTTGAGAACAGCTCTGATTATTAAGAGTGTCATGTTATGTTATTTGTTTTTAAGTCTCTGAATGGGCTGGCCCCAGAATACCTGTCTGGTCTTATTAGGTCTCCAGAGCCCTTAGGTCAGGCAATCAGATGGTCTTGGATGTTCCTCCATCCCCACTGAAAACCTATGATGGCCAACTTTTTCCCACACAGAATTTCAGCAGGAATCAGTAATGGAATCGTTAAAGAATCAAATAGATTGGCAGGACTGGTAGTGGCATTGGTATTAATAAAATTTTATTAATTCCTCTCCCTACTTGTAAGTGTTGTTCATTCATGGAATGAGCAACACAGCTAAACGTGTGAGGTAGCACCTCCAAAAATGTGCCAAAATTACCCTTTTACCCTGGAGGAAAGCCTACAATTTCTCAGTGGAGCAAAGGTGAGTGACCAGTCTTCTTGGGGCATTGTCTTCTGGGTCACCCACTCCATGGTCTGTCTTTGACTTCATCAGTCCCACTGAACTTGGTCCTAAATTTGGAAATGGTTCCAGGGCTAACATCAAGTAATTCTGCCATTCTGAGTACTAAAACACCAGGATCCAATTGCAGGGGATTTTGGCACATTTTTTGGGGGCACTACCCAAATGTTTAGCTGTGTTGCTTATTCCACAAATGCATGATCCTTTTTGTACCTCATTGTAAAGGTGACTAATCAAGCTTTCCAACAATAAAAAATACAATACCAACTGGCATTAGTAAAGACGAGAAAAATTGGCTGAAATGATGTTTCCAAACTTTTTAGGATTATAAAATGAATCCACCCGACGGACAAATTTTTGGGACTAGTGTTATGAACAATTAAACTGGAGCAAGACATGGCTGGTTGCTATCAAGTTTGCCTTATTAGTAAAGTAAAATAGGTTTCGTATTTTACAAAAACTGTATCAAACCAAAAAAGATGCAGAAAAAAAATGTAACATTAAAAAGCACATATTTTGTCTTAACTCAGTTGTGTGTTCACTTTTTTGACTGTTAGGGTATGTTAATCACTAACGTTAAATCATCACACCCCTGACACAGCTGTATCCTCTTCATCTGAGGTGATCTGTTAGAGCCCTTGCTTCTTCAAGGCTACACTCCCCACATGGACCTAGTCCACTCTGACTGGTTAACAGATCTAATCCACGGTGATCGATCAGTTCAGCACTGCAACTCTGCATTCATTATTAGCTCTGCTCTGCACTGGGTGTCACAATGGTAGGTACATTCAGGGGAGCCAAGGGAATGAGCTACTTCAAGCTGTTGCCACCATAAACATTGAGAGAGGGACAAGTCCAGATGCCACAGACTTTTCGTCTTGTGCAAAGAAAGTACTCTATCACACAGAGAAGACGTGAAATGCACTACAGCATATAAAACTCAAAAAAGCACGATATGGGCTCTTTAACATTGATATAAATTGTGATTTCAGGGGACCATGCAATGGAAACACTACAACATCTGTTTAATCACTAAGAATTCTCGAAGCTATTCTGCACTAATGTTGAACTTTACAAAAGGAATAACCAGGAAATCAATAGATCTTCAAGAAAATTATATTTTTATCTACAACCAGGACTGCATAATTGTCAAGGACATTTGATTTATGGTTCAGTTGATCCCTTTTATGGGCAAATTTCATGTACAGAAGAAAAATAGACAAACGCACAAACCTGCAGCTTTCAAGAGTTTCATTAAGAGTTGCACTAAGTATTGACAATAAACAGCAATTAAAACCAATCACGTTCTTGCAAAATTTATCAACATTACAACTGCTTTAATACTTGAAAAACTTGAAGAGAGACAACGTTTGCAAGTGTAAATACACAGAGGATTGTAAAACATACAATTTGCAATATTAATTGTTCTTGTTTTTTTTACTTACTTATTGTTAATTTGATTTTTATTGCTACAGGGCCCCTCTGGAAAAGAGACCCTAGTCTAAGTGGGTCATCTCTGCTGAAATAAATGTTAAACAAGTTAAACAAAACAAAATTAAAATAAAATGACAGCTGGTTACAACTGAAAACTCCTTTTAATTGTTCAGCATATCACTGGCATTTTGACTGTATATGTTTCAAATATATCTGTTTGTATGTACTGTGTTTTGTCTATTTTGTTGTTTTAAATGAATTTTGTGACAGTCATTTTTGTATGTTTGTGTTTTGTCTGATTTGTTGTGTTGAGTGCACTTTGTGACAGATATTTTTGAATGTGTTGTGTTTTGTTGTGTTAAGTGCACTTTGTGACAGATATTTTTGAATGTGTTGTGTTTTGTTGTGTTAAGTGCACTTCGTGACAGATATTTTTGTATGTGTTGTGTTTCGTCTGATCTGTTGTTTTGAGTGCACTTTGTGACAGATATTTTTGTATGTTTGTGTTTTGTCTGATTTGTTGTGTTGAGTGCACTTTGTGACGGATGTTTTTGAATGTATTGTGTTTTGTTGTGTTGAGTGCACTTTGTGACAGATATTTTTGTATGTGTTGTGTTTCGTCTGATCTGTTGTTTTGAGTGCACTTTGTGACAGATATTTTTGTATGTGTTGTGTTTCGTCTGATCTGTTGTTTTGAGTGCACTTTGTGACAGATATTTTTGTATGTGTTGTGTTTCGTCTGATTTGTTGTTTTGAGTGCACTTTGTGACAGATATTTTTGTATGTTTGTGTTTTGTCTGATTTGTTGTGTTGAGTGCACTTTGTGACAGATATTTTTGTATGTGTTGTGTTTCGTCTGATTTGTTGTGTTGAGTGCACTTTGTGACAGATATTTTTGTATGTGTTGTGTTTCGTCTGATCTGTTGTTTTGAGTGCACTTTGTGACAGATATGTTTGTATGTGTTGTGTTTCGTCTGATTTGTTGTTTTGAGTGCACTTTGTGACAGATATTTTTGTATGTTTGTGTTTTGTCTGATTTGTTGTGTTGAGTGCACTTTGTGACAGATGTTTTTGAATGTATTGTGTTTTGTTGTGTTAAGTGCACTTTGTGACAGATATTTTTGAATGTGTTGTGTTTTTTCTGATTTGTTGTTTTGAGTGCACTTTGTGACAGATATTTTTGTATGTGTTGTGTTTCGTCTGATTTGTTGTTTTGAGTGCACTTTGTGACAGATATTTTTGTATGTTTGTGTTTTGTCTGATTTGTTGTGTTGAGTGCACTTTGTGACAGATATTTTTGTATGTTTGTGTTTTGTCTGATTTGTTGTGTTGAGTGCACTTTGTGACAGATATTTTTGTATGTGTTGTGTTTCGTCTGATTTGTTGTTTTGAGTGCACTTTGTGACAGATATTTTTGTATGTGTTGTGTTTCGTCTGATTTGTTGTTTTGAGTGCACTTTGTGACAGATATTTTTGTATGTTTGTGTTTTGTCTGATTTGTTGTGTTGAGTGCACTTTGTGACAGATGTTTTTGAATGTATTGTGTTTTGTTGTGTTAAGTGCACTTTGTGACAGATATTTTTGAATGTGTTGTGTTTTTTCTGATTTGTTGTTTTGAGTGCACTTTGTGACAGATATTTTTGTATGTGTTGTGTTTCGTCTGATTTGTTGTTTTGAGTGCACTTTGTGACAGATATTTTTGTATGTTTGTGTTTTGTCTGATTTGTTGTGTTGAGTGCACTTTGTGACAGATATTTTTGTATGTGTTGTGTTTCGTCTGATTTGTTGTGTTGAGTGCACTTTGTGACAGATATTTTTGTATGTGTTGTGTTTCGTCTGATCTGTTGTTTTGAGTGCACTTTGTGACAGATATTTTTGTATGTGTTGTGTTTCGTCTGATTTGTTGTTTTGAGTGCACTTTGTGACAGATATTTTTGTATGTTTGTGTTTTGTCTGATTTGTTGTGTTGAGTGCACTTTGTGACAGATGTTTTTGAATGTATTGTGTTTTGTTGTGTTAAGTGCACTTTGTGACAGATATTTTTGAATGTGTTGTGTTTTTTCTGATTTGTTGTTTTGAGTGCACTTTGTGACAGATATTTTTGTATGTGTTGTGTTTCGTCTGATTTGTTGTTTTGAGTGCACTTTGTGACAGATATTTTTGTATGTTTGTGTTTTGTCTGATTTGTTGTGTTGAGTGCACTTTGTGACAGATATTTTTGTATGTTTGTGTTTTGTCTGATTTGTTGTGTTGAGTGCACTTTGTGACAGATATTTTTGTATGTGTTGTGTTTCGTCTGATTTGTTGTTTTGAGTGCACTTTGTGACAGATATTTTTGTATGTGTTGTGTTTCGTCTGATTTGTTGTTTTGAGTGCACTTTGTGACAGATATTTTTGTATGTTTGTGTTTTGTCTGATTTGTTGTGTTGAGTGCACTTTGTGACAGATGTTTTTGAATGTATTGTGTTTTGTTGTGTTAAGTGCACTTTGTGACAGATATTTTTGAATGTGTTGTGTTTTTTCTGATTTGTTGTTTTGATTGCACTTTGTGACAGATATTTTTGTATGTGTTGTGTTTCGTCTGATTTGTTGTGTTGAGTGCACTTTGTGACAGATATTTTTGTATGTGTTGTGTTTCGTCTGATCTGTTGTTTTGAGTGCACTTTGTGACAGATATTTTTGTATGTGTTGTGTTTCGTCTGATTTGTTGTTTTGAGTGCACTTTGTGACAGATATTTTTGTATGTTTGTGTTTTGTCTGATTTGTTGTGTTGAGTGCACTTTGTGACAGATGTTTTTGAATGTATTGTGTTTTGTTGTGTTAAGTGCACTTTGTGACAGATATTTTTGAATGTGTTGTGTTTTTTCTGATTTGTTGTTTTGAGTGCACTTTGTGACAGATATTTTTGTATGTGT
The DNA here is from genome assembly GCA_037902135.1 of Cetoscarus ocellatus. Lineage (NCBI taxonomy): Eukaryota > Metazoa > Chordata > Actinopteri > Labriformes > Labridae > Cetoscarus > Cetoscarus ocellatus. Next base: position 23,236 of record JBAMNC010000359.1, read on the forward strand.
TGTGTTTTTTCTGATTTGTTGTTTTGAGTGCACTTTGTGACAGATATTTTTGTATGTTTGTGTTTTGTCTGATTTGTTGTGTTGAGTGCACTTTGTGACAGATGTTTTTGTATGTTTGTGTTTTGTCTGATTTGTTGTGTTGAGTGCACTTTGTGACAGATATTTTTGTATATGTTGTGTTTCGTCTGATTTGTTGTTTTGAGTGCACTTTGTGACAGATATTTTTGTATGTGTTGTGTTTTTTCGTCTGATTTGTTGTTTTGAGTGCACTTTGTGACAGATATTTTTGTATGTTTGTGTTTTGTCTGATTTGTTGTGTTGAGTGCACTTTGTGACAGATGTTTTTGAATGTATTGTGTTTTGTTGTGTTAAGTGCACTTTGTGACAGATATTTTTGAATGTGTTGTGTTTTTTCTGATTTGTTGTTTTGAGTGCACTTTGTGACAGATATTTTTGTATGTGTTGTGTTTCGTCTGATTTGTTGTTTTGAGTGCACTTTGTGACAGATATTTTTGTATGTTTGTGTTTTGTCTGATTTGTTGTGTTGAGTGCACTTTGTGACAGATATTTTTGTATGTGTTGTGTTTCGTCTGATTTGTTGTGTTGAGTGCACTTTGTGACAGATATTTTTGTATGTGTTGTGTTTCGTCTGATCTGTTGTTTTGAGTGCACTTTGTGACAGATATTATTGTATGTGTTGTGTTTCGTCTGATTTGTTGTTTTGAGTGCACTTTGTGACAGATATTTTTGTATGTTTGTGTTTTGTCTGATTTGTTGTGTTGAGTGCACTTTGTGACAGATGTTTTTGAATGTATTGTGTTTTGTTGTGTTAAGTGCACTTTGTGACAGATATTTTTGAATGTGTTGTGTTTTTTCTGATTTGTTGTTTTGAGTGCACTTTGTGACAGATATTTTTGTATGTGTTGTGTTTCGTCTGATTTGTTGTTTTGAGTGCACTTTGTGACAGATATTTTTGTATGTTTGTGTTTTGTCTGATTTGTTGTTTTGAGTGCACTTTGTGACAGATATTTTTGTATGTTTGTGTTTTGTCTGATTTGTTGTGTTGAGTGCACTTTGTGACAGATATTTTTGTATGTGTTGTGTTTCGTCTGATTTGTTGTTTTGAGTGCACTTTGTGACAGATATTTTTGTATGTGTTGTGTTTCGTCTGATTTGTTGTTTTGAGTGCACTTTGTGACAGATATTTTTGTATGTTTGTGTTTTGTCTGATTTGTTGTGTTGAGTGCACTTTGTGACAGATGTTTTTGAATGTATTGTGTTTTGTTGTGTTAAGTGCACTTTGTGACAGATATTTTTGTATGTGTTGTGTTTTTTCTGATTTGTTGTTTTGAGTGCACTTTGTGACAGATATTTTTGTATGTGTTGTGTTTCGTCTGATTTGTTGTGTTGAGTGCACTTTGTGACAGATATTTTTGTATGTGTTGTGTTTCGTCTGATCTGTTGTTTTGAGTGCACTTTGTGACAGATATTTTTGTATGTGTTGTGTTTCGTCTGATTTGTTGTTTTGAGTGCACTTTGTGACAGATATTTTTGTATGTTTGTGTTTTGTCTGATTTGTTGTGTTGAGTGCACTTTGTGACAGATGTTTTTGAATGTATTGTGTTTTGTTGTGTTAAGTGCACTTTGTGACAGATATTTTTGAATGTGTTGTGTTTTTTCTGATTTGTTGTTTTGAGTGCACTTTGTGACAGATATTTTTGTATGTGTTGTGTTTCGTCTGATTTGTTGTTTTGAGTGCACTTTGTGACAGATATTTTTGTATGTTTGTGTTTTGTCTGATTTGTTGTGTTGAGTGCACTTTGTGACAGATATTTTTGTATGTTTGTGTTTTGTCTGATTTGTTGTGTTGAGTGCACTTTGTGACAGATATTTTTGTATGTTTGTGTTTTGTCTGATTTGTTGTTTTGAGTGCACTTTGTGACAGATATTTTTGTATGTTTGTGTTTTGTCTGATTTTTTGTGTTGAGTGCACTTTGTGACAGATATTTTTGAATGTATTGTGTTTTGTTGTTTTGAGTGCACTTTGTGACAGATATTTAAAAAAATGAGGCCACTGGGCTGCTTTTACGACATCCACTCCTGCTCTACGGCACTACCGGTGCTGCAGTAAACCGTGTGGAAACGAGATTAGCCTCTGTGGCTAGATTCAGTGACAGTGAGTGGTTCATTCAGCATAAGAAGACTGTTTTGATACATTTCTAACTGTCAGGCTTACATGTACGCGACAGAGGGCTCAGAGTCGACCGCGGGCTGTGGCAGTGAGGTGTCTGCTGAGGAGGATTTCTACTTTTCTCCGAGCTTCTCATGTCGAGTTAGCTAACCTTCCCACCGTGTAGCCTCCCCACCTCTGTGGCAGGATCTGTCTTTATACTCTCTGTAGGTCCTCTGACAAACATGCCTATCCAGCTGACCAGCCAGGCTTACTGTAAAATGATTTTACACGCTGCCAAGTATCCACACTGCGCCGTGAATGGACTCCTGGTGGCAGAGAAGACGAAGGAGAAGAAGAAGGACCCCCACAGTGGACCTGTCATATGTGTGGACTGTGTGCCTCTGTTTCATGGCACTCTGGCCCTGGCTCCAATGCTAGAAGTAGCCTTAACACTGGTAAGTAAGAGTCAGGAACCCAGTTTATGGACTAAACTTTGCGTAAAACAACACCGATTACCCCAAGAGCTCTACAGGGCAAAGGCTAATTCACTGTTGTAACTATTTATTTCTCCTTAATGGTAATTCTCCAGAGCTCAGGGCTGAGCTGCATTTGAAATGTAATACCTCAACAGGTGTTTAGGCCCCATATCACTCAGGATAAGATAAGAAGTCATTTCAGTGGTCCAAGTGAATCTAAATCAGAATCAGAATGCTCTTTATTGTCACCATACAAAATGTACAAGGAGATTGGGGAGCTTCTTCTTTTTCAGTGCAATAGATAGATACGTAAAAAAACAAAAACAGAAGTATAATAGTTGTAAAAAGTATAGGTAAAAAATATATATACAAGATAAAATCCTACAGGACAGTGCAATTGAAAAACTATATACAAATATAAAATAGGAAGGACAAATATTAAGAAAAAAAATAAATGTTTCTATGTATGTATGGAAATGTATTGTACAAGATATAGAATATAGAAATGTATTGTACTGAATACTTGTAGTGATTAATACTTACAGTTGATTATATTTATCTCATATGATTTCATTGCACAGGACATGCAAGAATGATATACATAGTGATATACATAATGCTTTCTAAAGAAGTAATGTTTAGATTCATTTATTGTGAAAATTAGGACCAATCTGAAAACTAATACCTTAAATATATATCTAGTCAATTGTTAATATAAATTATAATAATTTAATGTAAGACTGAACAATACATTGTTTTTATAATGCAACTGCAGTGTGCACATGTGCTTTTATGATATCACAGGACATACAGTGTAGGTCACGTGACTTAAAGGTCCTGCTGTGTTCTGCTATTTACATCATGTCTGTGGTGTCTATTAACCAAAGATTTGACTTCAGTTGAATTAAAAAATAGTCTGTAGAGGATAAAATGCAGCTCCTTTCCCCTTCTTCTTCTTCTTCTAGTTTTGTGGCGGTGGGCACTCAGCTTAAAAGTTCATTTCCCCACCGACTGTGTTGGAGTGTGGACAGGAGTCACAACTTTCCCCTTCTTTTTTGAAACACTAAATGAGGGGTTACAGGTGTGGAGCAGACTTTGAAAAAAATTAAAGCATCTGCCTGTGAGAAGCAGAAAACCCATGTAGGTGGGGGATGTATAGCTATTACATAATAAACCCCAGGAAGTAAAAACAGAGCATTTTACAGGGCCTTTCCTGAAAGAGGCACAGCACATTTCTCTGTGAACTGGGAGTTTAGCCAAAGGTGTCCAGTTCCTGTGCTCCCAGAGCCTCTTCTACCAACATTAAAAGCAAAGAAATTTGACAGTGCAGGACATGAGACCTGTAAAGCATGTCATAATGCCTGTGGTGACTTAATTTCGACAAAACAAAAAACCTAAGCCACAGTGAGGAGCTGCCACCTGGATATCTAATTGATGTGTTGTCATGGCGGCTCCATGTAGCGAATCAAAAATCAGTAGACTTGTGATCAAGACGTATATATTTACAACACCAGCTGGCCGTGTACCAATTAAGCCTTTATGATCTACACACACTTATACCAATAACTTGTATGTAAAACAAACAAAAGGCGTAACGTTTAGCCACTAAACGGTGGTCAAAAAATGGTGTGCTTCTCCCGGTAAGCAGCACACCTGCAGAGTAACTGCCTCTTCTTCTACTTCTTCATTTCCATACGCTGTTGTCCAATACGCCGTCTACTGCAACAACCAGTGAGTGACTTTGACACTCACATAGATACAAATAGCTCTAACAATGCCATTTGTGTGTTTAATGGAAACTTAAACTGTCAGTTTTCATGTTTTCTTGACATTCTACAACAGTCTGTCTTATATCTCCATCATCAGGCTTACTGCGAAAACATGTAAAGTTTGTTGATTACTTTTACTTTTATGTAAAATGTACAAGCTACGGATGACTCACACATATAAAGGTGTTTGAGTCCAAAGAGTGACCCCCAATGAAACTGAGATTTAAGCTGATTTTCCTGCCGACTTAGCTTTGTGTTAATCATCATTATCAAAAAAGACTCATCATGTGTATTTACAGTGAACATCTAAACAGTGAGACATTTGTTAGGACATTTTCTTTTTCTAAAAAATGGTTGAAACTGTAACAGCCACAGATGCTCAGCAGTGAAACATGGTCAAAATTAAGAAATAAAACCCACAGGGCTGCTCATAGAAAATTTATTAATGTGTGTCATTTAATATTTATTTATTTAAAGTCTTAATTATATAGATGACACGGGCTGGAAAATGATGACTGTTTGTTTATTTTTGCCATGAGAACAAGTAGAAATGCGTGACAAGCGGATAATCCTGATAATGACTGCATTTCCACAGCCAACTGGTCCCTGATTTTATACTGCTTGTCGTCTGTCTAACGTCCCCCTTCAGAGTTGTTTGGTTTTGTTCTTCCAGCAATAGAAAAGTAGGAGGATGGTTCAGACTGACTCTTTTGTTTTTTCAAACTTACTTAAAAATGCTACTCAACTTGTTAAACTCTACCTGTGTAAACTGTGCTGGTACTGGTCTTATGTTTGTCTTATTTAATGAATTTGGCCTGATACCTGATATCTGCTGTTTTCTGTCCTCTCTTTTCATGTTGGCTCCTCAACACCGGCTCTGATGACAGATTGACACTTGGTGTAAAGAAAACAGTTACGTCATAGTCGCATATTATCAAGCCAATGCATGCACGAAGGATTCAAGGTACATACAAACAAACGAACAGTGAAATGTTATGAAATGCTGCACACTCCTCTGGACTCTAGTGCACAGTGTAACTCTTTTTTTTGTCTTGCAGACCCAACCAAGTAGCAGAAAAAGTGGCTGCCAGAATTTCAGAGCACTTCCATGATGCAGCAATTATTATGGTAATAGTTAAACATTTTGGCTAATGGACTTCTTGTTTAAGTCAAAGTACTCAAGTTAAAAAATACTTAACTTCTGCCATAAAGGTTGTTAGTGGCCGATCAGCTTTTGATAGAGCCCCTTATTTGTGTAAACAGAAATGGTGTATGACTTACATTCTCATCCAAACCTTTGTTGCTACTCAACACTTGATTGTTTTCTGTTTTTTCCCTCAGGTGGACAACAGTAGATTAACCATGAGCTGTTTTGAGCCCATTGTCTTCATCTATGATCACCATGAAAATAAGTGGAAGTGCAGAGAAGTAACCTCGTAAGTCGCTTTGTCTGAACAGCAACTTTATAACAAGACTTGGCATCCCATCCACAGATTTCTCTCTGTTCTGTCATTACAGTTTTTCACGACTGCTAAAACACAATTCCATTCTCTGAACCAAATAGTTATATTCCCTGACACCTTTACTGGATTGAAGCCTCTTTTAGCATAACTTTAAGCAGTTTAGCTAATTGAACATAATTTGAAGAGCCTAGTGCAGAGAGTAGGAAGTATGCTGAGCCATAGAAAATGGTGCTGAACTAACCAATTACCACAGAGAGGACGGGTCAACCAATCAGAACAGACAGAGGATTCAGAGTAGAGATGGATCAGGGGTACTTGATATGTAAACTAACAGGTATTTGGAAAAGTGGTAGATGGAGACAAACTGCGACTCCTGTGCTGTATAGTTGTTTATAGTCGAAATCACAAGTGCATAACAGTTGAAGATGAGTTTCAGAATTTGAGGATGTGTTCAAGCTTTTGTAGAGAAGAGCGAATAAGATTTGCAAATTGTGCCTAGTTACAGGAAATGGTTAAAGTTTTACCAAAAGAGTGTTCAAATCAGGGATGCACAATGGGATCGGTTTGACATTGGTACTTGCCGATATCGGCCATTGGAAAATTAAGGCAGGGTGAACAGATTTAAGTTTTCAGATATATATTTGTTGTGTCATACAAATGGCATGCTGACATCTGGCACACCTAACTGGTGGTTTAGAGAAGATTTTTTATTTAGGGAAGTTAAAATTACTTTTTGGACAATCTAATCTGTTTTCATCATTAGACAGGGGAGAAAAAGTTGCCAATAAGGAAGAATTATGCCAAAAGAAGTAATTGGAAAAACATCAGTACCTGCATCGGTGTCAGCTAAATTTATGACTTCAAGCATCTGTATCAGCCCTGGTCTTCACAGTCCATGTATCACTAGTTCAAATCAATATTTGAGTCTGTACAACTGAATGTGGAACAGATTTTGGCATTTGGTGTTTTAACATTTGTGAAAGACTGTAAATGTTATATGCTAGCTTAATCATTATTGTCATTTTTTTGGCAGGGGGAGAAATTCCTGACCAATGTGTTTCCTATTTTTTTGTGTCATGTAATGTCTGCTCAGGTGTGTTTAATTTTGAGTGCAGTATTAATGATGTGAATGCTTGAGTCCCGATTCAACTTAATTGTGATTCTTAATATTCAGTTTTGCAATGCTTAACAAACTGTGATGTATTGTTATTTGCAATCTTTTATTGGCTGCATTAACATTCAAAAAGAAAAAAGACCAAGTTATTTTAAATTTATGAAGAAACATAAGTATATTCACATCACTTCAGCCAGTCATAATAAAAACAGGAGTAAAACTCAAAGACTGATATCCAAGCACAGCCAGTTAAAGAAACCTACTCTACTGTGCTCAGCATTTCTTCAAACTTTAGCTTCACTTTTCTGTAGAGCTTCAGTACTGCTGTGTCGGTTCAGTAATGCAATAATGGAGACACACACAGCGGCTCCAAGCAGCATGTAACAGAAGCCCTGATTTTCCTCTTCATGTTGAGGCCTTGAGTCTTTGAACGTTAAGTAAACAACCAATTGCATTCTTGTCTTTGCTTGCTCAGAGTTGGGAATCACCTTTGACAAGCTAAGCATGTCAATCATTGAATGTTTTTTTAGCAGGGTTAGCTTAGCATTAACCTTGCTGATGTTGACTTTCACTTTCCCTGGGTGCTGCCATGTGAGGTGAGCTGTATTTCAACAGTATTTTACCTCCACCGAGGAGGTTATGTTTTTACAGGTGTATGTTTGTTTCTTTGTTGGTTTGTTTGTTAGTAATACAACGCTAGAACTACTGGATGGATTTTGCTAAAATTTTAAGATGTTGGTAATGGCCCAATTTAAAAAGGAATAGATTGTGGTGGTGATCCAGATAACCTCCATTAGTGAACGATCGTTTTTGCTCAATAACTGTCTAACTAATAATGATATCAACATGATTCTGAGTGCTAGGTGTGGGTTTACAGGGTCAGAGAATCATATTATGATGGTAACTTTATCATGGAACTATTGCTTATAGATGTAACAGCAATACGTAAGCTACCTTGGCGGACGTTTGCACTCTCCGAGTGCTTTCTAGTATTCTCATGTGTCACTCCTTACAAATCCTGTGTCTTGTCTCTCTCTTTTGTCCCTTCAAAAGTCCAATCAAAGTTCACACATAGATTTAAATTCCAGCAGTGCATTAGCTTTGGCTCTCTCATGTGCTGCCATGTTTGATTTGATAACCCTCTCCTGCACAATGTATGTCACCTCGGCTGAACCTCACCTGCAAATGCCTCAACAGCACCGTCGTGTGGACCTACAGAGTAATTAGTTTTACTTCTGGAGAACTAAAAGCTTTATCAAATGTTGGAAATTATTGAATTAAGGAATATCAATACTTGGTGGCTGTGAATCAATATATCATTACCACGCAAAATATTGGAATACTATGGTGTATTGATTTTTTTTTTCTCCCACCCCTAATAGGTTAGCAGTGTTTTGGCTTGACTGTTTTGTTTCGGGCAGGTAGTGCTGTTGCCTCGCAGCAGACACAGAAATAGGTTGCTGGATTGATTCCTCAATCAGACAAGGCCTCTTTGTTTGTAATTTGCATATTATACCTGTGCATGTGTGGGTTTTCTCTGGACACTCTGGTTTGCTCTCACAGACCAAAAACATGCTCTTCAGGTTAATTGGAGAAGAGAAAAAGCTGAAAGGTCTCATGAAATGTGTCTTAATAGTTGTTAAAATCTGCATAGAAGCGTGTTTTTAACGAACAATTTTTCTTTCTTTGTCTCAGTGACTGTTTCGAGGACTGGGGGGAAGCACAGAAGATCACTTCAGCTCTGTTGGAGGGCAGGTCCTATGAGAACTTGATTGACTTTGACAATCATTTGGATGATCTGAGGAATGACTGGACCAACCCTGTGATCAACAAGTCCGTCCTAGATCTCTGCTAAAACCCTCAGTCAGAAGTACCTTTAACAAAACCACACGACTATTGCTGCCATGTCAGCATGCATGATGCTACTCATTGTGTAGCGCAGGAGTATAAAGTGCTGAGTTTCTGTTCCACCCAAAGGCCCCCGAAGAGCAGGAGGGGGACTTATGGAGCATTGACCAGTTAGGCCAAAATCTTAAAGGGCAAGCAAGCATCACATGTGTGCGCTGTTGACATGTGTCCACCTTTACAAGGTGATGGTACTTAATTGTGTCTTTGAATGCAACTTTAATGTTTTTTTCAGCAATGGTTTGTGTTTGATTATAACTGTGTGCATAAAGTTTAATTGTAGAAAATTTGATCTTTTTTTCCTTTTAATCTTTTTTTGCCACTAGCCATACAGAGATCGAGATATTCTTTTTTTTTTTTTTTAACTTTAGGTGGTGATTGTACTACTGAGATAAATATAAATCATTTTCTTTGTTCAGTTTTACTATAAACCAAAATTCACAATCAGAACTGTGGTCTGAAGGGATTTTTATGATCAGTTTGGTTAAGAAAAAAAATTCTGAAAGGACACAGATGAGAATGACATATTTAAGGTTTGGTCTCATTTTAATTGGAGTCCTTGAGATGCACAGGTACAGACAAAGGATGATTGAATGATTAACTTTGACTTTAAGAAAAGTCATGCTTACTTACACGTTTCAGTGATGCATGGTTTTGCTGGTGTGCTCAGAATGCTGTTTTTGATCATTATTTTGGTATACTGGTTTTTGATTGTTGCTCTGAAATGTTTGTTCAGAAACATAAACTGAATCAGCTCACAGTGATGTGTGAATCTTGTTTTAAGAATTAGTCCCTTGTATTTATTTATGCTTCAATGACCTTTCTTAAATTTACTATTTAATAAATGATGTAAAATTGAAATGCTCATTGTAAAGATACAGCCCTAACTTTGTACTTAAAATTAGGATTTGATCAGCAAGAGCTAGTTATCTGTGTGGCATCACATTTTTTACAGAAATTTTATGAACTGAATGTAAAATGAAATGCGCTTTTTAAAATAAAGTCTTTGTTTGACTCGTTATTTATAGAATTATTTCGGGAGATGTATTTTATAACATGACTTTCACTTTTTAGCATGTTGGTGCAGCAGGTGGAGCTCAAGCCTCACAGGAAGCAGACTGCTTGATTGCTTCCCTGATCGGATGGGGCCTTTATGTGTGGAGTTCGCATGTGCTCCCTGTGTGTACATTAGTTTTCTCTGAGAACTCCAGTTTCCTCCGACAGGTCAGACATGCCTGTCAGACTTGTTCGGTTGTCCCTTCAAACTCCAAGCCATTTTTCTCTGTTTTTGATCAGCCTTGATTTTTTTTTTCTAATCATATGAACTTGAACCCTTTCATGCACAATCAAGTTAAATATGTTTTATTACTAGGACAGCCTGGGATATCAGAATATTTATGTTGTACTGATATCAGATGGATTTTTAAAAGTTATATGACCATAGAGGTAAAATGAAAACTTCAGAAATTAAGTCTTACAGGACTTTATACAAATCACACCAAGCCAAGCCTGAATACGGTTCTGTTAAGCCATGGCTATTAGAAGAACAAAATAACTGCTTACAGTCAATATAACAGAAAACTAGTATGGTTTTGAATTTGTTTTTTTATTCAATTCTTTGGCTTTATTTGGTCATCTGTGCTAATCATGGAAGCAGTACTGTCTCAAGTGAGATAAATGTCCACATTTCATTATTCACATTACCACTTAAATTCTTTAACAAACTGACACACTGCTAGCTTGTCTCTTGTTGACATTTGGCTGCCCCCAGTTGGATGCTACCATCAAGGAAACGAGATCGGATTAGTCAACAGACTAACTCCAAGTTGTCACTTGCATTACAGGTCAAAGTGGAGGTCTAATTCAAATACTTCTGCATTTTCACTACAAAATTATCAGTAATGACTTTATAAAAGAAACTGGATTCACAAATATCAGATCTTTGAATAAAAAAACTAAGGTGGACTTGGTTAAAAAAAATGTGATATTTAAAGAAAAAGATGTAAAATCAAACCAAAATGTTCTCAGAAAAGACCATCAGACACTTGAGCCTTTGCTTTCGCACCACTATTGTAATTTTGAATTAATTTCACAAAAATATGTTCTGAAATATGAATGTTTTCCTTTAACTCATTCATTTATTTGTTCATTTGTTTGAATCTCTCTTTCTGCAGATTTACTTTGAATTTTGTTCTGAAAGCTCTTTAACTAAGATGAAAACTGAATTCATATCATGCTTCACTGTAACACAGTAAGAGCCAATGTGTTCTCTCTCTGTTTCATTTTCCAGTTTAATGTGGTGGTAAACGATAAAACAACCCCCTCTTTTGTCAGTCTGGGCATCACTGTGGAGCGTCTATAAAGTGTCAGCACCAGTCAGTGTGTGGAGACTCCATGGATACAAGAACAGCAGTCTGTTGTCCCTCATTTAAAGACTTCAGTTCTGAAAGGGGAGGATGACGACGTTGAGGAGGGACGTGCAAAAGTGTGTGTGTGTGTGTGTGTGTGTGTGTGTGTGTGTGTGTTTTCCATCCCTGACTGCCACTGCAGTCTCCCTTCTCTCCTCAGAGCTGAGTTTTTGTCACTAAGTGCAGACCAAACACACATTTAACAGCCTCTTTTCTTAAGTAGTGCCCAGTCCAGCTCCAGTGCTCTGAGGAATAAACAGAAGCTTTAGGCTACAGTTTGATGGGAGCAAATCTGAACCGGGAGATGTTTGTCAACGTCCTGTTTGGAGGTAAATTTACTGATGGTGAGAATTTCTTGAATGATTAAATAACGTAAAGTCTTGTCTGCCATACTTTGAGCAGACATATTACATGTTTTTACAGACAACAGGATGGAAATGCTCAACCTGAACTGTAAACTGATAAACTTCATCCATTATTTAAAAGAGAGGTGCAGTCTGGACTTTAAAGGTATTTATCATATATTGTATTTTAATTAAGACGTTTATCATTTTTTTTGGTTCCCTGTTTGGATGTAAGTGCAACATGAAGCAGACAGGGGGAGTTATATTCACTGACATAACGGTGATTAAGCCGCTTTTTGTATCATTTTACTGTTCTGAGTAAATTCAGTACTTTTACTTGAGTAATTACATGCATGAACTTCACCACATTTAGGTTAATATATATAAAAAAAACAATAGGAGCTTGTCATCAGCTAGAGTGTCACAGTACAAATATTTTAGTTCTGCTTCTTAAACCAAGTTCAGTATTACACAACAAATTGAGAAGCGTTAAAATTTTTGTGTTGTCAAAGTTTCAGAAAATGTAGAGTTAATTATACTCTGAATGGAGTCAAATCCCTGAACATTTACTCTCGGTTAAAAAAAAAAGTGTCAAAGATGTCAAAAACAAGAGTAAAAAATGATGTTTCAGTAAAACAAATCCATAGGTGTCGCTGTAGGATCTTTTTCTCTGAGCTTTAGTCAATGATTGACACTTGTGGAGTCAATTATCACACCTGTCCCCCTTTGTTGGACGGACACAAGCCCACGTCCTGCAAGATATTTTTAATATATGTGCTCTTACCTAACACGGTATTTTTAATTCAGCTAATTTTCTCCATCAGTATACAGTTAATAAATATAGCAATACAGAGTTAAGATTTAAGAAGTGAAAAATATACTCTGAGAGAGTGCATTGCTAACACTGCGTAGAAGAGTTGATCAAGTCACACAGTGAAGTGTTACAAAGTTTTCAATTTTAACTCCAGAAAGAGTCAAGAATTACGCTTGATGAAAGTTAAAGTAGCAGCTCTACAAAAAAAGTAAAAACAACAGTTTGTGGTGTGGAGACTCTGAGGGTGTTCATTTGCCATACAGGATACTTGATACTGAAACAGTATTAACTAGTTAATTCTCTTTTTATTATCAATATTAATATTTGTTAGTATTTATTGACTAGTTGGTCAAAGTATCGAGCAAGATGATCTGAGGGCAGTAGTCTCATCTGCAGGTGGACTCATTAATAGCAGGGCCAAACAAACACTTAGCTGCCCTGATCACCCTGTTTTTGATTAATATGATGTTCTGGCTGTTGTTTCAGAATAATTCAAACCTAGTCAAGGTGTGCCAGAACTTCTTGTATCTTGTTGCCATTGAACAATTAATTTGTCAGTTTGACATTTTTTTTCGTGTTTATTTTGTGCATGTGGATTAGATTGATTTGTGGACTTTAATTCTTGATTATTCATTGGGTATTTATTCATTGCATCTACCTTTCCGTCATTATTAATGATTTCTTTTTATTTTACCTACTGCACAGCACTTTAATGACTAAATGCACTTTATTGAGCTATGTCTGATCTTTCAGCCTCTGACTCATTGTAGTTTAAGTACAAGTGCTTTTCACTTGTACTCAGGATTTTCCATATGTGAATGTTTAGTTTTTCTCATGTACTCATGGACAAATGTCTGTTGTTAACCTGATTTCTGATAATAAAGTAAAAGAAGTTGAGGTAAATGCAAATTATTAACCTCTAGTGATTTATTTGTTATTCAACATCTAAGTGGTCAAATACAGTGTGCTCACACAAAACAGATTCTCACTGGACAGATTTTTACTGCTGTCTCTAATTTCTAATGTAATTTATTTTGGGACAGATGGATGCTCTGTGTGTTATGTATCACGTGCTGTATAATAACACAATATAAACAAATGACAGGTTGATTAGCACACTCAAAATGTTCTCAAAATACTCATTACTTTGAGTTCATTTTTAATCAGGAACCCTTTACATTAGAGCCCCTTTAACTTGTACTTGGGTAAAATTTAATTAGAGTAACTGTAAAATAATATTACAGTACATGTGTGCTGTTTGTGTTTCATGAAATTACATGAAATTTTCAGTAAATTCAGAGTTTTACTTTTTCAAAACGTTGATCACATGAAAAGTTTGTCGGTGAAATTTTGTCAAGTTTTTTTTTTATTACAGAAAAAATAATGTATGTTTCATGTAGTTTATATTGTGAATACAAAGATCACATGTGAAGTGTCTCTCTGTGCAGAGTGTGTGGATTTGTTGGACAGCAGTGGTAAAGTGATGAACCTGGAGGAGAAGCAGCACAGTTTGGCTCCAGTCAGCAGCGTGTTGGCAGAGAGACAATTCTACGTCCTCCTACGTGTCTGTCGTGAGTTTGTCAAGGTTTCTGGACCTCAGATAGTGAACCATCATGAAGAGTTTTGTTTCAATTCAAAATATTTGAATGGTAAACGATAATGTGTATGAAATGAAATAATACTCTGCACGACATACCCTAAATCCTTTGTAGGCCCAGCCTCTCCCTTTGGCCAAAGGGAGAGAAGGGACACAACAGCAAACTAGTGCGTGGCTCTGTCGGTTCTCTCAGTTTATTTGAGAATAATACAAGCTTTTTGTACAATGTGACAAACAGTGATGTGTTACAGACTTTTACCCTTTACCCTGCCCTGGAGCATAAGACAAAGGCTCAGTTGCTTCACCTGTAAAGGATATAGATTTTAAATCAGATACGCACATGTGGGCAGCAAGACAAAGGCTCTGTTGCTTTGCCCAAGAGCAGGGTTAACATGGATTTTTTTTTTTTTTAATTCTCCTTATACCATAAAACAGTAAAATTTTACACAGTTTAGGTAACAGAATATCAGAATATCAAGTCTTTGTGAGGTCGTGGACATGAATGTATACTTACAGCTGCACATTTAAACAAATAAGACAACTAAACTATTGCATTAAAATTCAGTCTAATTCATGTTTGATGTGGTCCAGTCAGTGAAGTTGTACTTCTAATTTTGCTGATTTTATTGTCATGGTAATTTAAACTGTGCTGCCAGTAGACTTTCTGAAGATTTTGCTCCATTGATTGCATCAGTTTGTGTGTAACGTTGAATGTATCAGGACTAAAGAGCAGGCCAGAGTGCATAAAAAGCACATTTTAGATAAATGTGAAGCAAGATGTGAATTAGTTTAGGAAAGACCACTTCAGATAGGGGACTTTTTTGGGTCACAAGACTTAATGAGTTAATTAGACATTATAAAACAGAACTTTTTGATTTGTTTTATGAGATTATCCATCCATCAATTATCTATACTGCTTATCCTGTTCGTTGTCCTGGGGGCTGGAGCCTGTCCCAGCTAACTTTGGGCGACAGGGTACATAAGGGTTTTTGAGACTAGATCACTTTAATTGAGAGTAATTAAGAGAGAATAAACAGTTGTATGATACTTTTATTTTATAAGGCCCTTACAAAAAAGGTCAACACAAATCAGGAACAATGTAGAACAAGCCTCCAACTTACAATTAATCAGCTGTAATCAGGAGAGTGATGGGAAAACTTTTAGTTAATGACTCACAAGCTGCAGACTTTGGTGATTAGAATCCGGTATTAATGAGCTCTTTATGATGACCAATAAGCAGCAAGTATGCTAATAACAAGTAGTTAACTGTGTAAATTGTGACCTTAAAATTTAGTGTTCCCACTTCTTGATTATTACAACAAAAGAAGATGTTTGTGATGTTTGCAGTGAAAGCTCATACAACAATAATAATAAACTTCACTGTGCAGCCCTGTTGGACATGTCTGACATTAATCCAGCTGTTATTTTGAGCATCAAAGAGACTTTTCTTTCCTTTAGGAGATCCTGATACTGGAGGGCTGAAATATTTCTCTCTTCTAAACAGTTTCAGTCACAGTCATCCTGAGCTAACAGGTAACAAACCATCACTTCCAAGAATGTAACTTCATGACCAGAGAGAAGAGCTGAGCAGCCTGCAGATTTGTCGAGGCTCTCTGAGCCCTCCTGCTGGACAAACACCTTCACAATTTAAATTTGACTTCTCTTTGCAGAGCTGCTGAGGAAGCTTTCAAACCCCAACAAGGAGAGAGACAGAAAGACTGGAGGAGGTAGAGCCAGGAGCAAAAACATCTTTGAAGACAACAAGAGCCACAAACTGATGCAGTTTCAGTGAACATCATGACACAGACAACAAAAACATTCAAATAAATGCTATGATACTTCATTGAAAGCTTGTACTTCATTAGAATACCACAAAATAATCACAAAAAGATCACACACACACTTACACATGACATTTCATTCACTGCAAAAGTATAAATTAGTGAAAAAATAAATACAAATAAATTAACCTTGTATAAGAGTATCTGGTTACACTTTCTATAAATCCCTTCCTTTAAAAGATATGGTAGGGCTGTATACTCAAATATGAGCACATGAGATCATTTGTAACTGAAATCAGAAGTCAATATAATGCATAAAAGTATATTTGAGTCATAAACATACTTAAAGTGTGTTATATTGTGCATATAGCTATATGAAATTGTATGTTTTCATAATGCTTCAGAACATGAGTTTGACACACTTAATCATTTCATAATGCTTTGCCCTCAGTCAATGGAAAGTTTAAATAAATCCAGATATCATTTGGTAACTGCTTAATATTTTTGTAATGCAAGATTTATTGCAGTATTCTGCTATTTACTGTTAGTCTTATCTGTAGCTTTTATGGATATATTTTCTAAATAGTGTCACATCTTGTTCTAGCTCTTGAATATTAAAAGATTAGAAAAGCCTTATTCATGTAGATCTCTTTTCTAATATTTAATGTTAACAATAAGGTATATTGTCCTAAATTTGATACACTGAGGTCTGATTGTTATGTAAAAAAGCTTGTTGAACAGAGTGTCAATACTTCACTAAGAGTATCACAAGGCTCTGTTTATCAAACAGACCGCTGACAATGACTTATAATCAGATTGTCATGATTAAATTAGTGTTCATCTTGTGGGCTGATTAAAATGTATTCAAAGAATGAAAATCTCAGGCAGCTTAAATCTTTGTGTATACAGTAAATGACCTGCAAATATGTTGTATTAACACATAAACTGATCTAATGCTTAGCTGTGTGTCAGATTCGTTTCGAAGTGTGATGAATATCTAAAATTTCATATAGCTATATGTACAATTTAGCACTCTAAAAGCGTTTAAGGTCCTTTACTATAATTGTACAGCATTGTAGGAGGATTATCATGTCTCATAAACATGCTTATAATGTGTTTATAATGCATTATAAAGAGGGACTTTATAGACCGTATAATAGAAAATGTTTGTCATGTATTGCACAATCCAGTAATTTAGCCCCCCATATATCCAATACTGCAATACCTGCATGTGAGACTTTCTGTTTTTGCTGAACGGTTTTATTTTGGTAGTTCTTCCGGAAGCAGTTCAACCGCTGCTAGCTCATTAGCATGTGAGGCTAACAGAAGTGCCTACCAGCTCCTGGGGACAACAGAGTGGCGTTGCGGGGAAACAGCTGTCGTCATGCCTGTGTTGTGGAGTGATATGTGACAAAAACGACAAAATGATGAACGACATCCTGGAGGAGCCGGAGAAGGACAGTTTACTGGACGCTCCGCCGGAACCTCAAGTTTTAGCGGTAATGTCGGTGAGAGCTAACGGCTACAGCTAGCCCGTGTACCGGGGAGGGAGGCTAGCCCCTCAGCTTAGCCGGTCAGCTCTGACAGTTATTCTTCATGTGATGTGATTATTTAAACACTGAAAGAAGGGTCAGTCCTGCTCCGTCGAGATACGGTTTATTTTAGATTTAAGTGCCTTAGAGTGACATCGTGATTTTGTTATGAAACACGTAAAATTGATTTTCTCTTCCCTTAAGCCGAAGAGGATGCTGGGAGTTTCTTTATGGGTTTCTATGTCAGAATTTTTGGGGAAATGTAGGTTTGTTGTCAAATGTAGTTTCTTTAAACTGTAAATGGAATTTGGTGTAAACCAAAGGGGAATTTCGAGAAAATTGTCGTTTTTTAATGGCGATTCACGATATTATCTGTTCGATATTGGTATAGACTGATAGTAGACAAAAAAGTGAAATCGTATTGTCAGCAGATATGAACATTTCCGCTGATATTTTTGTTGTACATATTAATCATATACCCCTTATAACGACTGACTTGCTAGCGGTGTTTATGAATTTGCTATAATGCTTCATCAGTCACTGTATGTCTGCTTTCAAAGATGAATAGTATCATTTTAAGAGTGGGATTTTTTAGGGATGCATGATGTTATCGGTTTGACATGGGTATCGGCTGATATCAGCCTAAAAAGTTAAGTATTGTATGGGCTGATATTGAAATTTTTGCAGATGTTTAAGGCCAAGTATCGGCCATATATCAGCTGCAATATCAGTGAATTACATGAATGTACAGTATCGATACACCTTCATCACTGCATGAGTACATTTAAAAATCAAGGGTTTCATTTTTGCAAAGAGTTATATGTTGTTTTTCTTGTTTTATGTCTGTTCTTTACAAAAATATTCTGTGACACTGAAAGAAACAAGTCCATTTTTGTTAAGTACAGAGCTTGTGCTCTTGACCAGAAATATTGGTATTGGTATTGGCGATAATGAATAAAACAATATTAGCATATCAGATAGTGGCAAAAATCCAATATCATGCATCCCTAATTTTTTTTCTTATTTCAAATGCTTTTATAACACAAGTTTTATTGGAAAAGGAATGGGTCAATTTTAGTTAAGTGGAGCCTGCATACTCAGTCGGAAAACATTGCTATCAATAGTTATGAGTTCAGAGATATCGGCATACTGGATATCAGCAAAAAATCAAATATTGTGCATTTCTTACTTTTAAAGGTCCCATGTCCTGCAAAATCAATTTTCTGTGCCTTTAATGTTGTTAGAAGGGACATGGGAAGCAGAACAACAGGACACATTTCACTGAAGTCTTGTTTACCTAATAATATAATCTGCCTCTATTAAGGAAATGCCCATTAAAATGGTCCCCTTTTTGTACTTCCTAGAGTTTAATATATGCTATACAGCCTCGACCTACATGTGTGTTTTTTTCAGGTGGCAGCCACCAGGGCTGAAAATGGAAAACCTGTAGTTCTCTGAGTGTCTGCCTGAGGCCGGTTGCATAAACCTAACACCCAATTAATTGTGTTTGGGGAAAAGATGTTTTTTCTGTCCTAAATACACATCTTTAGTGTCTGATTCAAGAAACAGCTTCAGTCTGAATATTTGATCCATCTCTGTGCTCCCAATGTATGGGGAGTGTTGTTTTTTATATCATGCCTGTTTTTCTTTTATTGAGGAATTATTGAAGATTTACTGATTTGGAAACATGGTATCGCTATTGGTCAGATGGCCTTAAGTCTCACCTCAGTGTAGCTTCTCTATCCGTGAATAAATTGAGCTTAAGTTCACCTGAGATGATGTGCAGCATGGCAGCGTACATTACATGGCATCAAAAATGTTCTATAGGCTCATGTGATAATCTAACGGCTGGTGTCACATGGCTTCGTTCTGTTCTTAACAGTCTATTTTTTTTTTTTTTTTGCTCGTCACAGGCAGACATCATAACCGTTTTGGAAGTGCTTTGCAGCCTGTTGTCCCTCCTCTTTAGGGATGGGAATCAAAAACCAATTCCAGTTGAGAATCGTGAACAGCTCCATCAAAGTATCGATATCATGAGTCTTTTTGCTAATCAATTCCCTTATCAGTTCCTTCCACGCACAGGGTTCAGAAGTGGTCAGAATTAGGCTTAATTATTTACAAAAGGCGCCTACTGTACAACCTTAAGTGAGTGGAAACACCAGCAACTTGCAAAAGCAGTTATCTATGCTGTGACGTGTGTTTGACATTGTTGCCAATGAAAATCTACAGGCCAACATTTGCCCACACGGAAAATCTGCAGGAATCAATTAGGGAATCGTTAAAGAATTGGACCAATTAGCAGGATCGTTAATAGCATTGGTATCGATAAAATCTTATCAATTCCCATCCCTGCTCCTCTTGTCTGACATTATTAGGCAGCCCATCAGTATAGGGCTTTTTATTGTAGCTTCCCCACCCCTTCAAATCTGGGTGTTTCCAAAAGAGAGGGAAAGAGAGTTACTTATAATCCTCTACAGAGGCAAAATGTTGCATTTTTTTACTCAGCTTTTATCAGATATTTTCTTAGTAGACACCCAAGACATGATGTAAATGGTCAAACAGCAGGACATGGGACCTTTAAGATGTATAATTACCATGATGTCACAATTTCCCAAGATGTGTGATATAAATAATGAATATCATATGCTGATGTATTTAAAATTGTTAATTTATACTGGACTAAAAAGCATTGTTTCATGTACAATAGTGGATTTTTTTCTGGTATCCAAAATGCAGACATTTACAGCCTTGTTATTGCTTATACCATTATCAGCAAATTTCTTCTTGTCAAGAAAGCCACATCCCTACTAAACAAGAATTGGCCTCTAACTTTCACTGTAACAGACTGTTGAAGTTGTAAACAGATGTGAAGCCACCAGGGCTGGATTATATATATATATGCATATATATATATATATATATATATATATATATATATATATATATATATATAAGATTTGATTCTTGAGTTTGTGATGTTGTATTGTTCTGTGAATGTAGACATTCAGTTGATAAAAGAAGCACCATGGTACAATCAGACATAATATTAAACTAATGTAAGAGACAAGTGTGATCAATATTCACACCCAATATAACAGCTGTAAAAACTGGCAGAAAGTTTCATTCCAGCTGATACTAATTTTCAGAATATTAAGCTGTTTTCTTATACCAATCTGTTTGTCCTAATAGGTCTCCAGAATGTTGTTATCACATGTAAAAATACTGGATTTTTTTCCAATTCACCTGGGTAAATGTTTGAATTGCCTTAAAATATACCTGCTTGCCCATCTCGATGACCTAGGCAAACTACAAGGAAACATCCTGCTATAAAGGGCATGTGTAAACAAACAAGATAGGGACTTTTTTCAGTAAGTTGCCCTGAATTTTTTGAGAAATATTCAGTTGTGTGAAGGAGCAAAAACAAATTAAATGAACCAAACAAAACATTATTGACAGACAATATAACCAAAGCACAAGTGGATTTAAAAAAAAGACAGTTAAATCTGTATTTTTATATGGCTACTGCATAACTTGTATTTTTTTTCTTTCCACAAATGAAGACAAAACTAAGCTCTTGTATTTCTGCAACCGTAGGGGCCAAGCAGTGGCACAAGACCAAAGACCACTGATGGGGGAATCAGACCAATGGAGAAAAGAGGACCGTACATCATGTCCAGAGCTCCAGCTATCCACCTAAAACTACGTAAGGATTTTCCTGACTCATCATAATACTGGTCTGTTTGGCAAAAGTCTTTTCATAATGATTGTTTTTCTGAGACTACCTCATACAACAATGGTAAGATAAGTATAAACCATTTCAGACAAACCATGTATATAAAAAAAATAGACATCAGAGGGAAGTTTTAGTGATGCAGGTCGCACTCTAAATCCATCAAGGCCCTGGTATGATTTCACCAAATAGATTTGGAGCATAGAGTCCAAATCCATCACTTCACTAGTACTGACTGTTATTTTTTATTTTTGATATCTATTTTGCTGACTCCTGCACAACATTTGCAAGTCTGCATATTTCTGTATTATTCATGGACAGGGCAGATTTCCTCAGAATGGTAGTATGACTCTGTCGTGAGATTAAAGAGGAACATTGCAGAAGCACATGACATATATGTTACAGTCTCCCATTTCTTCATGTTTTACTCAGAAACCGTTTCCCAGAAATCACTGGAATGTAACCAATTTTTAACAGCTTTTCCAAAGTACTAAAATAAAACAGATTTTTTTTATTCCCCACAGTTGACCCCCCCCCCCCCCCATCGACATGCATGAAAAACATGTAATACATAGCTTTCAAAATAAACACCAATCTCATTTTTTCATTGATAATATTCAAGGTATAAATGAGCCTCCACACGTTCTTATGCAAAGATGAGGGTGCAAACACCAGGCTGGGAACCAGTTTGTCAAAATCTAAGCAGGAAATGAAGTCGAGTTTCACTTCCAGATTCTTGTTGTTTAACTCTAAATCAAAGACTCTATGCTGGCACTCAGGCTGGTCTCTCTTTGAAATGGCTGTGCATTGCTGACCTGCATCTCAGTGTGACTAATATACTTACATTTGACGTGTACCATGTACAAGTACACCACAAAATTATCAAACTATGCCCTTAATAGGCCTGATTGACGATTAATTGATTGGCTAATGTTCAGTTGCTTATAGTGAGTTTCGTGAGAAGACTCCACACTTATTTTTCAATTACTTTCACCTCATAAACTACAAATATTCTTAAAGCAACGCAAATATTACTCTTACCATTCCCAGAGAAACACCGGGAGATGGCGAGGAAGGCTTTGAAGAAAAAGGCCCTCTCTCCAGGACCTCCAGTGATGCATCAGCCCAGACAAGGAACTAAGAGGTGAGAAAAAGAGACAAATGAAGAAGAAGAAGAATGAGGAAGCTGCTTTATGCTCTCTGCATAGTGTCAAGGAGTGAACATTTGTTTGACAGTTTCTGTTTCTCTTCTCAGGACAGTGAAGTATAACAAGGGCTACACGGCTTTGAGTCAGCATGCTGAGGATAGTTTAGTTGCACTGGACTCAGACAGGTAAGGCTACACCAGGATAGTGTCGCTGAATTAATTCTTTATGTGCCAGGCTTTTCAGGATACAACAATTTAAAACATTGATATGGTGCTGAAAAACATACACACAAACATCTTCTGATATCACAGGAAAAAATAAGCCATAGTACATAGGGGGGGGAATCGCTAGATGCCCCACAGTGTGATATTATCAGGATACTTCAGCCCCAGTTCGATTTTAATTGCAATTTTCAATATGCTGAGTTAACATTGCAATATATTATATCAATTTGTATCAATTTTTTATTGTCTGCATTTACATCCAAGAAGAAATAAAATGTCAGAATTCTTTAAAACTGATTAAGAAACATATCTCAGTATATTCATCATGTTACTTCAGTTTTATTAAAAACGGGAGCAGGGAGCCAGTGAATGCAGCCTGCTCTGCTGTGCTCAGCCTCCCTCCAGCTTTTAGCTTCATTGCTCTGATGAGCTTTGGAGTCTTGGAAGTAATCAGAGATGAAGCACACCTGGGCTCCAGCCATCATGTGCCAGAATCCCTTTTTTCCACAACATGGCAAGGTCTTGAATCTTTGCACATAAAGTTAGAAAAAGATTGAGCTATTTTCTCAGATCGCTCAGAACTGAGAGGCAGCTTTGGCAAGCCAAGCATGTAAAAGTGTTAGCTTAGCATTAGATTTGCTGTCCTCTGTTTTTGTTTTCCCTGGGTGGTACCATGTGAGGTGAGCCTTATGGAGCTTTATTACTCCTTACAACCCCTGTGTCATGTTAATCTCTTATGTCCTTTTCAAAGCCTAAAATAAGTCCACACAACTGATTTAATGGCCAGCGGTGCATTCCTTTCGATCCTCTCCTGTGCAGCCATGTTTGTTTACTAACCTTTAACTTCAACACTATAACTCCTGCACAATAAACATCATCTGTCTGACCTGGCTCAACAGCACCATCGTGGACTTAAGCAGTGACTTATTTTATTTCTATAGAACCAAACGCTTCATTAAATGTTGGAAATAAATACATTAGAAAACATCAATACATGGCGGCAATGAATTGATATTATACCTCCAAGCTAAACATTTCGAAACTTGGAGTACAGACATGTCAAACTCAAGGCGTGTGGGACCAGTCTGGCCTGGGGCAGAATTAAATACAGGCCTTAAGATAATTTCATTTGTCTGTCATTAATGGCCCTATGTTAAATAGCACTCTCACCACTCATTCGCTAATGGTGGTTATATGGATCGCCACCAAAATCCAAGTATTTTTAAGTTGGGCCATTACCAACATCTCTTGAAAATTTCAGCAAAATCCGTCAAGTAGTCCAGTAACAAACAGACAAACATACACTGGCAAAAACATAACCTTTTTACTGCAGAAATCGAGGAGCGCCTATGCCTCTTGTGCAGTCTATCACTTATATCTGCCCAGAGTCCGAACTGATTTTGGGAAAAGAGCTTTTTGTTATGCCACCCTCACCACTTGGATACTATTCAGACTGAACTGAAAATGGCTGAAATGGTTTCATTAAAAGCTTTTAGTTCCATTTTGCTCATCAGGAAGCTAGAATCCTATGAACAATACCTGTGTTTTTAATTGTTACTGTCCTCAAAAATTATTGCTCTTCCATTGTCGAGTTGTTGATTTTAATATACTTATCAGTTGTAATTTATTGCCTAAACCTTTTTCTTGAATTTTGTATTGATAATTGATGTGTGCTGCTGACCTCTTGGCCAGGTCACCCTTGTAAATGAAATCCTGATCTCAATGGGATTTATCTGGTTAAACAATAGCTAAATAAAAAATTTAAAATAAAAAACCTCCTTTGCGAAGGTAATAAAAAAATCACAGATAAATGTTGACAAACATGGATAAAAACATCAGTCCAGAGAACAGAGAAACAGAGTGATGCTTCACTCCTGAAAATGTAAGACTAAAATCTTTTAGAATCACCTGAAATATCTCAATATAACCAAAACAGATACAGGAAAGAGTGGTACGATATCCAGAAACATAAAAAAGTACCGGGTAAAGTAGGGTTTGTACTTCTGTTTGTGTTTTGCAGTTTGATTATTTGTTTTAAAATAATCAAATAAAAGCCAAACATGCTCACTTGAGAAATAATATGACCAGTCATTTAATGATACTATCGGTCCCAGAATCTTAACCACACCCAAGACTCTCCCCCTTCATTTTGCCTGCCGTCTGTCAAGAGATCTGCAAGACTCAATAGCTTGTGACATCCATCTCCTTAAGCCTATAAATTGGTCAACTTAAAGTGTCATGGTCATACTTCTTTTTGTTATATTTCAATTATATCTGCTCAGTCACTTTCCTCTTTTCCCATTGATTCCCAATCGATGTTGCCCTGCATTTGAAAAATGCAACCAACTAGAGCCAAATTTAGCTGTTTTTTTCTTGCTAAGATTGAACATTAATGCATTAACTCATGTTGTACTGTACTCTCTCTTGGTGCATGATGTTAGAATCCTTCATTACATGTTTGCCCTGTTTTTACATGTTTTGTATTCTTTTAAATTAATGACATGGTATAAATTAATGTGTTTAATTGGGTCTCTTTATACTGTTCCTGTCACATCTAAATATAGATGTCATTAATTCTTTACTAATTTGTATTTTCTTTTCCCAGAAAAAATGATAGAATGTTGATCAATGTCACAATTAAATCTGCTGCACATGCCTCACTGCCCACCCATTTATTCAACCCAAAAGTCGTCTGGGGCCTTTTTAACAAGACAACCAGCACATACCAGCATACAGTGCTAGGGCGTGCATAATCATGACCTCTTCAAGTGCAGCTGCCACAGTGATGAATCACTCAACCTGACGCTCTTGAAGTTCAGCGTCAGTCTTTGTGTTTTTTATTGCAAACAACTGCCTACCTCGAAAAGTGCTTAGAAACACAGGGATACTGACAGAACTGGTTGAGGCTGATGGCACTTCTTAACAGTATTTCTTCTTAATTAGGACATTATCCTGTATAGAAACATTACACTGAAATACCATGAAGAAAGTAAAGCTTTAAGGAATGCTGATTTAATTGATTACATTTTTCATTAAAAGACAAAAAGCTGATCAGCATGACTTTTACAGGCTGTGTGGCTTGTATTTCACAACAGTCCTCACTACCCAGACAGGGTTGGCGATATATGGTCTCAAAATTGTAATCACATTTTTTTAAGGATATTTGTGATGACAGTATCACAATATTTTAAAAGTCACTAAACAACAACTTATCAGTGATTTCAGCTTGCAGGCAACAGTCAGAATGTCAAACAGAATAATTTTCTATCCTTATTCCCTACTATTAATTTAGAGAGAAGATAGGAGGTTTAATTACATAAACCTCCTATCTCGATTTTATTATTTTATTTTCTATTTTTTTCATAAAAAGTTTTATGAACTTTAAACCAAATTAATGTACATAAAGATAATTTAAACAGAGCAGTGCAATATTCAGTTATTCAGTAAAACAGCCTTTTTCATTTCCTGAAAAGCAGCAATTTTGGAGATAGAAGGTTTGTGCCCCACAGTGGCGATATGATACTTTCTTTGACGGCAGACTTCCTAACTAGTATCTCTCCAATAAATTTTCAAGGAATATCAGGTAGCAACATTTCCATGGTCTTAACATTTAAAATCTCTTTGAGAGTTGTTTTTTATTGACTTTTTTGTTTGTTCTATTATACACTTCTTTTACAACACAGATTGTTGGTTTAAAATACCGTATCTTTGCTCATGTAGATTGGAGGTCCAATAATGTTTTCCAGGTAAAGGTATTCAAAGACCTAGAAGTGTTCTAAGAGCAAAAACCTCCGCCAAGGCATTGCTGACTTTCTTAGCGGAGTTATTATTGAAAACACGGATCACTGCCTCACAAGGTTAACAAATCCTCAAAAAGAAGTCCTGGCTGTTACAATGTCAGAGTGAAAAGTTTTTATATTTGAACCTTGAATAGGTGCACAAACCCTGAAACCTGTCATTCTTGTCTTTACAGCGATGAGGAAATCGATTTTGAGCAGTATTCCTCAGGATACTCTTCAGCTGAGGTGAGTTAGACTTCTGCAGATGCTCATCTTATCAGTTATCTCACAGTCTAACCGGCTGGGCGACTGAAGCCATGTCAGAAAAACAGTTTCTGTCATCAATCATGATCTTAAACCTGGGTTTTACTTTTCTTCTTTCCATTCATCTTCACTGCCTTCTAAAGATTACAATCTGGTTACTACAGATGATTAGTCTTTAATGATAATGAAATGTAACGGGGCTTTTCCACTCTGTGATATCATACAAACTCGGCTCAGCTGAGGTGTTTTGGTTTTCTATCAGGGGTCTACAGTGGCCAACGAGGGCAAGAGCCTACAACGCCAATGCAGATCAATAAGAGGAAAATACCTGCAAGAGCAGAAACGTGCTGCAAGTTAGAAATAAAACAAGCCCAAAACAGTCAAACCCAGAAAACACCTGCAAGAGCGGAAACACAGCAAAACGAAGAACAACAGAGGCACTCCAGGCCTGCAGAGGGGTCTGGAGCAGAACGTGTGTGGGAGAGACAGACCAGGGAGACTGCAGTCAAGCCAGCTGCTCCTAAATTCGAAGTGCTCAGGTATTTGAACCTGTACGGTAAATGCTCTGTGTAGAGTGAGAGGTGGATGACAGGCAGGCTGGGCGACTTTATCATGTTTCTGTTTTCCTTTTTCCCCCAAAAGT
This sequence comes from Cetoscarus ocellatus, assembly GCA_037902135.1. Classification (NCBI taxonomy): domain Eukaryota; kingdom Metazoa; phylum Chordata; class Actinopteri; order Labriformes; family Labridae; genus Cetoscarus; species Cetoscarus ocellatus. Next base: position 50,400 of record JBAMNC010000359.1, read on the forward strand.
GTGAGATACAGGAGTTTCGCATCAACATTGGCCTTTAAAATGCCTCTTTTTCCTAAAGGAATGAACAGAATGTGTATCAAATAAAAGTGGATAAATTCACGGGGCGGTTTATTTTGTGCATTTTGGGCAGATCTTAAAATGAAATAAGATAATTTTCTTCCATTTATACCTGATGAGACTGGTATTATTGTAAAAAAAATACCTCCTTGACTGTTCGCACAGACAGTATGGAGTACTTTTAAAGAGTTCTTTGAGTAAGTAATATCTTTGTTTACTTTGAAAATAGATCACTCAAAGAGTTGGTACAATATTATAACGCATTATGTTCATTCATGTAGGAAAAAGAGGCATCTTAAAGGCCAATGTTGATGCAAAACTCTTGTATTTCACACTTTTGATGGTAAAAGGAAAACAGGAACATGATAACGTCGCTCAGCCTGCCTGTCATTGCCCTCTCACTCTACACAAAGCATTTACCATAAAGGTTCAAATACATGATACATACAGGTATACATGAGCACTTCAAATTTAGGAGCAGCTGGCTTGACTGCAGTCTCTCTCTCTCGTCTCTCCATCCATGATGCTCTCCCTGCTTCAGACCCCTCTGCAGCCCTGGGGCTCTTCTGTTGGTCTTGATTTTGCTGCATTTCTGCTCTTGCAGGTGTTTTCTGGGTTTGATTGTTTTGGGCTTTGTTTGTTTCTAACTTGCAGCACGTTACTGCTCTTGCAGGTGTTGTCCTCTTATTGAACTGCACCAAGCCATTGTAAGCCATTGTCAGCCACAGTGCAAGACAGTACATTCTTACAGCCTCAATATGTGTTTGTTAGTTTTCACCTTTGTTGTTTTGAAAGTCTTACAAACTGAGCCTCAGGCTTCCTACTGAGCTCAAATATGTTGCCTGGGTTGATTCCTTCACTTTAAAGTAAAACCAAAACTCAATCCGACTTGTTTGTCACAACGCAGTAGAGCAAGACTCAAATGTTTGCGACACTTTTGTAATACATTTGTACAATAATAGGCTTGTAAGATTTAAAAGCTGATAGGATAGAAAGGGTTATGGCTTGTAGGGATGAATATTATTGTCGTTTTAATATTCTAATGTGCAATGTCAGTCATGTGAAACAAGGTACAGTGCCATGAAAAAGTATTTGTCCCCTCCTGATTTCTTATCTTTTAGCATATTTGTCACACTGAAATGTTTCAGATCATCACACAAATTTTAGTATTAGACAAAGATAACCTGTGTAAATACAAAATGCAGTTTTTTATTAAATGATGATTTTATTTATTAAGGGAAAAAAGCTCTTCAAACCTACTTGACCCTGCCACATTGTTTAAAAGATATATATAGAAATACTTTGGAAGGGCAACATTTGGATAACTGAATAATGGAATGTCTAAAAAAGTGTTGTGTGACTTTAACAGTTGTACAGCTGTAACTGTGAGCCAATGTGTAAGAATATATCTGCCAAAAGAAAAAAAAGAAAAAGGAAAAAAGAATTTCTTGGTCCCATAACTTTAAAGGATCACTTCAAAATGCATATTGTCTTTTTAACAAGACCTTGACCCTGTATTTTACTTTTAAACAAATTAAAAATAAACTGAATATAATGTTTAAAAAAAAACAAAAAAACTCAGTTTGTAGAGTTAACCGTGATTAACCACATGTTTTTGAAAGCTGAGTTCAATTTCACTGACCTCACTCAGACCTGATTACTGCCAGACCTGCTGAATTAAGAAATCACTTAAATAGAACCTGTCTGACAAAGTGAAGTCGTCTGCAAGATCTCGAAAAGAAACACATCATGCTATGATCCAAAGGAATTCAAGAACAAATGAGAAACAAAGTGATTGAAATCTATCAGTCTGGAAAGGGTTACACAGCCATTTCTAAGGCTTTAGGACTCCAGTGAACCACGGTCAGAGCCATTGTCCACAAATGGAGAAAACTGGGAACAGTGGTGAACCTTCCCAGGAGTGGTCGGCCTACCAAAATTACACCAAGAGCACAACGACGACTCATCCAGGAGGTCAAAAGAACCCAAAACAACATCTAAAGAACTGCAGGCCTCACTGGCCTCAGTTAATGTCAGTGTTCATGACTCAACAATAAGAAAGAGACTGAGCAAAAATGGCTTCATGGGAGAACTCCAAGGCAAAAACCACTACTGACCAAAAAGAACACAAAGGCTCGTCTCACATTTGACAAAAAACATCTTGATGTTCCCCAAGACTTTTGGAACAATATTCAGTGGACTGACAAGACAAAAGTTGAACTTTTTGGAAGGTGTGCGTCCTGTTACATCTGACATAAAAACAATACAGCATTTGATAAATAGAACATCATAGCAATAGTCAAACATGGTGGTGGTAGTCTGATGGTCTGGGGCTGCTTTGCTGCTTCAGGACCTGGACCACGTGCTGTGATTGATGGAACCATGAATTCTGCTGTCTACCAGAAAATCCTGAAGGAGAATGTTGGGCCATCAGTTCTAGGGGTCTAAATCACCAGTTTCATGACGATACGAAGAGATATCAATTCTTTGGACAACAATACGATATTTGCTGATGCCACAAAGTCTGCCACGGTTCGATTTTGATTCGATACGATCCAGGGGCCTTTGATCGATTTAAGATGATATTATGTACACATTTAACACAGTCAGCTAAATTTCACTTAAAGCAAGAAAGAAATACAAAGATATTTTGATGTTTGACAATTTTATTACGGAAATGTGAAACGATCTGCTGACCTTTGGGTATCATAGTTTATAGAGGATTATAACCACATGTATGATCTAATAGTGTTTTAAAATTAATTTTGGGTTAATAAGTAGTTCAGTGCTTTTTTTGCCCCCACAATTACCTTATGGGTCTTATTGTTACATTGTGATGTTAGTTCATTATATCAAGTAATGAGGCAGAACAATAATACAAATTATTGAATTATTATTTTATTTTTATTATTATTGACCTCCAACATTTGACCCTGCTCTTTTCAACTAAACATGTGCAGCTTTGATTTTAATTAAAGCCAAACATTTCTCATCTTCTAAGTAGAACTATTAACATAACTAACTCACCGTTGATGATTTTGTTTAAATGTGATGCCTGGTGACCACAGTTTGTATGTCAGTGTGATTAGACTTTGCTTCACTGTTTAGTGGTTGGTGTGGAGGAAGAATAACAATAAGCTCTCACTGTTTTCCCTTTTGTACAATAAGTCACTTCATTAATCAGCAGGCTACAAAATCAAATGATGAGATAACTTACTGTACTCGTGTGATTACTCCCGTCGTGTGTGTGCAGTATGCATCCTCTGCGGCCAGATCAACTGTATCTTACCCGGATACAGCAGTGCTATTTTCTGATTGGCTGATATGTCAAGCTCCCCGTTTAGCTCTATGGTGCTCAGAGCATGTTGCTACACGTTCCAAAGCACATATATAGCGGTGTTTATTCGGTGGGCGCTACACAATACATTTTAAAGCGGGGGAAGTACCAGGTGTGGCATGTGAGAAAGTGAAAATGCGTTCAAATGCGTGTCTCATATGCTGAATGTGTGAGACTGGAGATACTGGAAACTTCAGAACAAGGCGCGATTGGGTGGAAACTATGAAACGGATATCCGTTCCGAATTTCAAAATACAGGCGTATATTAAAGATAACGATGTTGATCGATGTTTTGAGTTTCCATCGATTCGATTGGATCACTGCTTAACCAATCGATGTATCGATCCAGATTGATGGATCATTACACCCCTAATCAGTTCGTGACCTCAAGCTCAAGCTCACTTGGGCCATGCAACAGGACAACAACCCGAAACACACTAGCAAGTCCACCTCTGAATGGCTTAAAAAAAAATAAAATTAAGGTTTTGGAGTGGCCGAGTCAAAGTCCAAACTTAAATCCAATTGAGATGCTGTGGTGTGACCTTAAACGGGCAGTTCATGCTCGAAAACCCTCCAAAAGTAAAAAATTAGGAAGGGGGCAAATACTTTTTCATGACACTGTATATGGTGCTGCCATTTGTGTTGTAAATGAAAACAAAAATCAGAAGGCTTAATCAAAAACAGACCATGGTGTGTGCAGAATCTGAGTGGATCCTGCTTGTAAAGTGTCTTTAAGGGTCTTTGCACATGAAAGTTTGTGTAAGCCAGTTTTATCTTGGTTTTATCCATGAAGACAGTCAAAGTTGGAGGTTATTTTATGCAGCATTGTTTGGAGGACTTGACTTGTTCGAGGTATTGTTAGAGGGGCTCTGAGGGAAAAATATTTTGAAGCACCGCTCAAGGAGACCCCTCAAAACACTTCTTGTCAATAAGTGCAACTTTGATTTGAGATTGTCCTTCAGCAGTATGATATTTGAAGCTGAGCTGTTTGTCTTTGCTTTCCAGGTCCATCCTGATTTAAGTAAGCAGCTGCTTCAGGACGGCTACCGTCTGGACGAGATCCCCGATGACGAGGATCTGGACCTTATTCCACCCAAAGCCATGGGCTCCTCGGTGTGCTGCTGCTCTGAGGGCCCATCCTGCTCCATGCAGTAAAGCTGGAGTACTGACTTAAACTTTGTGGCTCCAGTTCCTGTCCTTGACTCTCGTCACTGGTGCCTGAGGCCCTCTTTCTGAGCCAGCTCACTGCTGTGCTGCCAGAGGACTTCCAGCTGAGAAGCCAAAATCCTCTTCATGGAGGACCGCCTGCACCGGGCTCACTCGACCCAAACAACAAGATGAGGGACATGAACAAGCCTTACCCACTGTGACCGCAAAGCTTCATGTATTTTTTTATTTCTACATTTTCTTTCAATGAAACTACATGAAATGCTTTACATGCCGCTCGTAGAGAAACAGGAGCAGGTTGAGTCCTTTTTGACCTCATGCAGAGCTGGTTTCTGTCTTTTTCTGCTCTGTGGTCAGATCTGCAGCTCTCTAAGCATGAAGAACATACACTTGTGGTGTATCATGTTTAATGTTCCAGCCTTTAGACAGTTATTAACTCAGTTTGATTGGAGGACATCTCCATTAACTGGTGACATTCGCTGACCTGTGGTGCATTTACTGGATCTTCCCGTTTTCTTTTCTTTCCTTTTTTTTTTTTTTTTTTTTTTTTTTGTAAATTTTCCCGTATCAAAAATTACATCTCCTTTTTATTCTAAGATTGTAGTGCCAACACTATGGGCAAAAATAGACACCAACTCAACACAAAAAACATCAGTTTTATACTGAAATGAAATAGGATTTAGAGTGAGTGGTAAAATATTTTTTGAAGGCTGATGTGAAGAAGTTTGGTATCTCAGACAGCTGAAAGGATGAGGAGTAGAAGATGGGACTAGTCCAGGATCATCTCCAAGTTGAGATGACTCAAGAGTTTGTTACATTTTATAAGTCCTCACAGAGCAAACAGCATCTTTCCAAGAAGAACAAAGTCAGCTCTTAGCTAAGAGGAAAGGTAAATAGTTATAAAACCAAGCCCATTGCTTAATGAATACTTCACAAATGTTACACTGCTGCGTACAGTACAAAATGTCTGCAGGCAAGTTACTGAAGCGCTTCATAGACGGACCAGTAAGATTTTATTAGACTGAACTTTGTATTGTAGAAAAAAGTTACATTCCAGATAACAGTAATGCTAATTAAAAAAAGATACACAGATTTAATGGTTACAAACACCCATTATGTATTTGTAGTTTCCCCAGGTCACAGCATGTATGTATGTTGTTACATCTGCTGTTTATTAAACACTGGCCTGATCATTTTAATCACTATTGTTTGCATATAATTGGGTAATGAGGACAAATTTAAAAATTAATGATATAGTAGGATTTTTTTCTTGTTTCTTTGTCAGTTTTGAGCAGTTTTGACGCTAACCCTGTCCAGAATCAGATATTTCTCTTGAAAAAAAAGAAGATGCAATCTTAGGCATGTCAGCATAGAAGATGAAGGTAGATCATAGTTACATTATTTATTTATTTATTAACGTGTTTGTCTAGAGAACCTAAAAAAACAGCTGTTACAGGTTTAAATGGTGGTCAAGATTTAAAAAGACTGAGGGTTTTCTCTAACTGGTCATAAAGTGGAGTGAGGATGTCATATTTTTGTAGGCCAACCAGGAAGTGAGCATCGCGCTGGTTCCTTCTGCTGAAAGCCTTAGAGATTTTTCTCTGAGTTCTCTGATAAAAGGTCTGTGGCAGCAAATACTATTGAAACGTTCACATTTTGTTAATCATAGTAATATTCAACAACGACAACAACTTTAATGAGTTTCTAAGCTTAAACATAATCTGCAAGAATAAAAAGCTGTTAATAAGCTGTGATGGAGCTACAACACAGTGATTTAACTTATAGGCAGCCACCACACGTTCATCTTCTAAAGCAGCGCTTTGACCCCTTGTTTAAGAATTTCCTCTTAATCTAATAAACTGATCAAGTTGGTGCTCATGGCTGTAAACACAGTGTATGACATAGTGTTGATGAAAACAATCAGACATGACTGTATTAAGGCCGTCTGCCATTTTTGTAGTCCTTTGCAGCAGTTCATGAGCAACAATCCTAAAAACCCAGTGATGCTTTATAAGTCAAAAGTGGGCAAAATCAGATGTATTTTATGTTGCAAAATGTAACATTCAGATCTTATATGAGTTTGTTCACCACAGACCTTATTTCAGGCATTTATCTGAAAAGCTCATGTAGACTCTCGGCATTGGGAACCACAAATGCTAAAATGGTAATTGACTTTTGGGTTTTTGGACTCATTCCTGGACCACTGTTGTTGACAATGCATCACTTTGAACTTTACATTTAGGGAATGGAAATGACAAAACAACCACAAACCAAAAAAGGTCTTTCTTTAAAAATCACTTCACTTAAATTTATTACACAAGTGTTACAGACTGGAATATATTTTATTTTGTTTGTTTGTGTTTATTTTGAGCTGTATTTACAAAAAAAAGTTGAGTTTCAGTGCAAGTCAAAGTGATGACCTTTTGAAGATCGCTTTGCTTTTGTATTATTTTTATTGTTAAACCAGAGGGCAGTCATCCCGCGGTCATCTCTTCACAGTTTCTTTATTAAAAATCAAGTACATAGTTCTCCATAGGGATGCAATGATGCTGTTCTTTTTGTTTGTTTGTTTGTGTTGTACAAGACCAAGTAGAAGAACAGGACTTTTTTTTTCTACTTTTTCAGCAAATCCCCCAAGCAAATATCTTTGCTAAAAACCCGCCCCCACCCTTATGCAAACTTTCAAACTTGCACACAAGACACAGCACAGTCTAAATCACAAGCGGGCACAGGCCAGATGAAAAACGAAGCACACAACAGAGCTAACATAACGGCAAACGTATTAGATTGACACAGACACAAATACCCCTCTCTGTCTTCTAGCTATTCCCCTTGGTCTGGAAAGAGTCTCCCCGAATGTGCAGCTTATTCTTGGCCCCACGTAGTCAAGAAATCCATCCATGATAAAATATTCCCACTTTCCCATGAGACCAGTATGTCAAATATTCCAGGGGTGACCGGTCAAATCCACGCTTGTGTCAGTCTGAAAAAGTATGTGGGTCATAATAGATCAATTTCAGTAATATGCTTTTACGTGCAGAATACGTCGAGCAGCTTTTGATCATTGATTCCTGTAATTTGTTGATGTAGCATTCCTAACAGAAGGCAGAGACAGTCAATATTCAATATTTTGTTAAAAAGTTCAATTTTAAAGCTATTTTCATCCAAATGTTCTGGATGTGTGTACATGACCGTGTAAGTATGAATGAAGCTACCAATCTCCCACTTACACTTGCAGATACACACTTAGCAGACTTCTTAGGATCCACCCTATTGCTTAGTTGAGGTGATACTGAATATGCAGAATCCTAAATTGTAATTCTTTTTCTCTTTTACAAACAGATATGGTGTTGGCATGATCCCATATACCTATATTTGAGGATTTCTATGTTTGTACTCAAAGATCCTGAGCCTACTTCCCAAGACTGCATCGTACCCTTTAGTAGATTTATTTGTTTTTACTGTCTTTAAATGATCCTTGCCTCTCCGTTAACAAGTGTTCTGCATTCTGCTCTGCTTTTGTGTCCTCATTTATACCAACACATCACCAAATTGAGTCCACCTGCTGAAAAAAAGAGAAGGCTAATGCCGTGCTGTAAAATGATATTGAGAATATCAGCAGTTTACTTTCAGTTAGTTTTGGATTGTTGTTGAAAAATATTCTCTGTGGTGCATAAAAGTTTATGACACTTAGATAATCTCTACAATTGCATTCTACTTTCATGATGTCTGAAAGTTAAACGTACTTGGCAAAAGTAAAAAGATAATAAAAAACTCCACCACAGTCAACTGCTGTCAATGTTGCCACCACCAAGCCTCCAACCTCAAGTTCATGCTTTTACTTATTCTGTAAGATACATTCCTCTTAGTGTGGCCTGCTCAAATTCAGTACATCTATATCGAGTTTTTCATAGAGGGATAAAAAATGTGGTCATTTTATATCCTAGTGAGCCACTTGTTTGCAACCGTCTTCTGTTCAACATGAAAAGCTTCACGTCACCAAGTGCTACATGTCCAGATGAATTTTATGTCATAGCAAAGTCACATTCAGATCCCTTTATTTTGTGTTTATCACAAACTTTTTTTTTTTCAACTGTCTGAACCAAACTTGATCTGATTTAGAGACAAGGGATCTGGAAGTGTGAAATTGCTCATTCACCTCCCTCAGCATTTTAGGACCCATGACTGCGGCGCTCCTTTAATCCAAGTATTTAAGACTGGTATCGCAAAATATATCAATACAGGTATAGGATCAGTGCATCCCATTGAGTTTTTAAGGCTACAATTCTGGCTGCTGTTGCACGGGCAGATGACACTGTTACTGATGTTTTTGTTACCAGATGTAACTCACTCAAACATGAATGATAAAGCAGACCACTTGACCAAAACAAAGAGTAGAAAGCAGAAGTTCAGACTGTTCATTTCTTCGTCACAGAGTCTGAATTTAGTCACAAAAACGTTCCATTACTAGCACGAGCGATGCTTAAGATCTCCCAACAGCACTCCAGGTTTGTTAGCGTGGGTATAGGACTGTAAGCTGAGTCACCTCACATGAGCGTGAGGTGTTTGCTTTAAATGTGTTAGCCGGATTCAAGGCGTACTGACTCCAGCCCTGGCTCTGCTCTGTGTTTTTACCTACACTAATATTGCACTTGACACCAGTGGTCAGTAGCAAGTACACTTGACTTGTCTGTACTATGCAACTGTTGGGACAATCTACTTCGAAGACATTGTGATGATTTCGTGTTATTGAGTGCTAAATGCAATAACTTATAAAGTTGTTTTATATACACTACTTTTTTATTTGATGGTAATGTTTATCAGTTTACATTATTCAATAAAACTATCTATACTTAAATATGTTTGTCTGCTGTTTTATTATTAAAATTATTCATTTGTTGTGACGGAAAAAAGACAAGGGACACTGAAAGGCAAAAAACCGTCGATAGATTGATTAATTGATGAATATACAGTTGGATTGTTTCATTACATGCTGACATCCTGGTCACTACAGTGGAAAGCTTCTAGCACGCATTAAGCTGTTTGTTTTTTTATAACAAAGTCCTCATGCAGAAGGTTTAGAAAGTCTCCAACTCTGTCCTCGTCTGTAGTGAGTATATGTTTAGAAGACTCTTGGGCAGAGTTGAACAGTAATTAGTTACTTGCAGTGTTGGGCAAAGTGCTCAGAAACTGTAATAAATGACTTATTTATTGAAATAACTTGTTAATTGGTTTCAATTGTATTTAATTACTCTCCTTTTTGTTGGGGGGGCATTTTTGTAACTTTATTGATAGGAGAGAGAGGGACAGAGGATGGGCTTGTGAGGGGGCTGAGGGCTCTGCAAACTGGCTGCAGGCTGGATTTGAACCCGTGCTGGCAGAAACATGTATATATGTTGTGCCTGGTTGCTTACCACTCCACCAAACCAGCAGCTCATAATTACTCTCCTTTTAAATTAGTTATTACTTTTTCCTCTCATAAAAGCTGATCCATCACAGAACTGATTCAAAATGCACAAAAGACGGCAAAGTTCTCCCCTCATGGACAAACTCGAAATTAAGGTCACATAGGTCATACTTTTAGTTGTTAACCTCTCCCATCCTTCATGCTGTGTTGAACTGTACGGTTGGTCGCTGCAAAAGTGTAATATTGACAAAGCTTACCTGGGGCAAAAAGTAATCAAGTAACTTAACAACTTGAGGTAGGTAGTTCACCGAGACCAAGACCTTCCTCAGGAGGTAAGTTGCTAGTTAGACACTCACCCACCAAACAACCTGCACACCCAGCAAAGAACTTCTTACTTGCTTTTTGAGCTTCTTGTCAGGCTGACCACCACCTGGTGCACCCAGCTGAGTAACAAGCTAGCAAGATGGACGAGGTACCCGGGTATGGGGATAAGTAGCTAGTTATCCACCAACAAGCCCTCTTAAGCTAGCAGGGTGGGTTTCAACCCTGGTGGGTACCCTTGAGACCTGCCCTGTCATGATCTGGAGTGAAAAATGACCATTTTTGAAAAAAGTGAAAATTTCACACAAAAATCGATGATGCTGAACCTGTCAACATCTGGAGTGAAGCTCGATGATTTTTTAATAAAATTTATTAGGCGATGAACTGATAACAGAAATCGTTGCTAGTTGCAGCCCTAACAGCTGATGCTTCAGTGTCCAGATCTTGTAGCTCCTTGGTGTCTTCAGTGTCGTTCTGTCGCCCTTGGGTACCTCATCAGTGGAGTGTTTTTAAAGCTTCATAGCCAACAGATTGAACTTCAGTGGTTTGATTGTTGGCCTCTTTGTCCATGTCCTGTAAAAATCAGAAAACAATCATAAGTATGATTTTAGACTACCATGACCCCAGTATACAGTACATTTTCCTGTAGGATGGTGGTGGTGTCTTGTCATACATATAGACATGAACACTGTACTCTCAACATTAGCACCTTGTTTCGAAATGACTTTGAAAGTCTTGAAATCTGAAGGTCAAAAAGCTGATACTAACTCTTGTTAGTTAGGGAGGTGCAGATGTCTGATGTGTTAAATTCAAGAGCAAATATCTGCTTGACAAAGCCATCATATGTTAATGACTGATAAACTAACTAGAAAAGCACTCAGAGAGCGCAGACCTCCGCCAAGCATCTTCAGTCCACTTTGGCGACAATGGTCCTATCTGGCAATGTTAAAGAATCCTTTAAACAATTCCTGGATCTGGATTGATTTGGATCAGTCCCAAAATCTAATCAGTTCTTCCTTATCCCATTCCACACATTTCCTGAAAATTTCATCCAAATCCGTCCATAACTTTTCAAGTTATCTTGAACACAAACAGACAAACTAACCAACCCCGCTAAAACATAACCTCCTTGGCGGAGGTAATAATACTTACGTTTGTCCTTCAGTTTTCAAGAGGAAAGAATTTGTTTCACACAAGTTGCTCTGTACATAAATGAAGGACTGTTGACTTTCTTCTGGGCCCTGTATTTAATTATTCAGACAATCTCAGCTCTTCAAAGCAACAGAGAGTAGACACTGAGGCTTATGCAGTAGCAGTCAAATTCAGTTAATTGTTTTGACAAAAATGCTCATGATGTCTACATTTTATTTAACCAAACAAAGGCAGGTTGACTGACTGACTTTGATTTCACTGGCTAAGCATTTTTATGTACAAACGCCTGTGTATTTTGATGTCTATGATTTTATTCAGAGTAGAATGATAAAAAAGGAACAAGTGTGGAAGAACAAAATAAGGTACAGCTATTCAAAGGAAAAGCTTAACATAGCATGATGAGAAAATAAATTAAAAAGACCAACAAATTATAAAATGTATCCCCTTGGGGTGTTTGTTTGGCTGAGATGTTAACAACCAGGCATGGCCCATATGCATGCATCTGCTGGCCCGGGTTTGAATTCAGCCTGTGGCCACTTTACAGAGGGACCTCTCCTACTCTCTCAGCCCCCCTTCACAAGCCTATCCACTGCTCTGTCCTTCAAATCAGCAAAAGGCACAAAATACCCCCAAAAATAATCTTGAAAAAAAAAGTATCCTAATATAACAAAGAAAATGATAAATTCTTATAGCACAGTAAGGATGAGGATCAGAATTGTTATTAAGTGTTAAAAAATTAAAGTCACTAATATTATAGATTTATTTTTTGGTTTTTCTCATAAATCATCACATTATAAGGCATGTTGTAAGTCATTTAAAACAAAAGCCTCTGGCCAGTGATCAAATAACAGCATAAAGAAGAATGAAATGTGAGGGATAGAGGCACATACCACATAGTCTCAATCAGGTTTTCTGGCTCTTCATCCATGTAGACTTCTGTACTGATGCACTCATGTTCAGCTTCTAAATGATCTATTTTTAACCCATATCTTTAGTTATAATTTTAAGTTAACTTTTGTAACCAAACAGTAGTGAATGCAAAACCTCAAACCTACAAGAGCTATGAACTGCACTAAAGTTACAAATAAACAGATAAGAAAAGCACAAGATCATACTCGGAGGTACAAAGTTGAAATAGTACAAAAGAAGAGATGAAAATATTCACAAGATAACTCAGTGACTCCTTCAAATGAGCCAAATCTGAACAGGAGAATATGTGAAGACTGGACAGGGGCCTTTTGGTCTCATGAAAACACAGCCTGTGACAAAAAGGGAATCATTTTGCACCTAAATAAATGAATAGCCTAAAATGAGTAAATTTAAGTAGTTACTTTCCATCCCTGATGTTTTGATAAATGAACTTCAAAAAACACAATTAAGAGGAGAAAGTCTGAACATTAAAATGTGATTATACTTTTGGACACAAGGGGGCGGCATTGAGCTGTGCTGCAGTTCAACATGATCTCTTCCACAGTCAGGTTTAAACCACGAATTTGATTATCTGTTAACAGACTCATTTTGATGCTCTTAAAAGGCACATTATGTTCAGAATTTTAATATTATATGTATTCTGTCTAAAAGCTAACTGATTAACACTCTCCTTTTGGAAAAAAGACTTTAAAACTTCAATTCCGATTCAATTCAAACATAATTTCTGATGAACATCTGATGATATTTCCAAACTAATTATAGCTGATTTGATTTACAAACACCAGGTCTCCTTTGTGCTAGAGTTTATAGAATACAAAGGCCAATAATGAAGATGTTTCACTGTGCCTGTTTAACCCTCACAACTCCATGGGATTGCGGATGCCCACAAAAACATAACACTCAAATAGTTTACTTATATCTCCGAACTTTACAGCAAATCTTAATGAGCACAAAGTGTTTGGAAGCTCAGTCTTTTGTAAGTCTATTGAGGGATCCAGGTCAAATATGCCCCTATCGGAAAGTTTCTTATTCAGCCAGGAAGTGCAGGTTTGTTTTTTTTTTCCAGATATTTGGTATTTGTGTATCCACAGAGATAAATTTATAATAAGTAATTTTTCAATATTGTCCAAACAGGAGCATCTAAAAGTCATTAAGCGACATGATAGCAACCAATCATTTACCTGGAAGGATTAAAATGAAATGTGAGCAATGTGATGTGATGCCCTTCATAACAGCTTCCCAGTGTCACAAATCAGTCAGTGGAGCAATAAAACATTCATAGACAGCTTCTGTTGTTAGTTTGTTTGCACAATTTTTTCTCTATTATCTTAAGGCTTGGGAGAACCATATTCAGACATGAAAAGGCTTGTTCATCATTGTTCAGTAAGTGATTTGCATAAAGTTCTGTGGAAGTTTAATTCAGTGTTGAATTTTTGTTTTTTCCTCTGTGGTCAAACAACTACATACATACATTAATCTGCCATGTATACTGCATATGAATTCAGATAAACCAGACTGTCCTGAAAATAATGTGTCTTTGACTTGATTGTGCTTGAAAGGGTTGAGATTTTTCATACATGATTACTAAAAATCAGGTATACTAAAATGAGGAGAAAATAGCTTTGGGTTGCAAAGGTTACAATTATTTTTACAGAGGCTTTATTTTGCTTTATTTTTTTTTTTTAAATTTTCTTATTGATGTAATATCACAGAATTCTGCTTGTAAACCATTTACATTTAAGTTGTTTCAAGGATTGACGTGGATCATACCAACTAAGGAATGCATATGGTTTAATAAATGGACAATTCTACAAGTAAACTATTTTATAAGAGAGTCATGAAAACAAAGGTGCTAATTATGTTTGAGTAGCATTTTTGTCATTGTACTTTAAAAGCAGTATTTTACCTTTACTGGATTAATGTCTGTGGAAACTATTGTACCACTGTATGTTTCACACAGCTTCTGAATGCTGAGTTAAAAATCTGTAATTAGTTTCAAGGTTTTACACTGAAATGAGGGATGCAAACTCTGAAAACCTTCACTCACTAAGAACATTGTGGGCTTCACCCCTAAAGGTGATGATAACCAAAGAAACAGGAAGCATTTCGTTGTACCCTTGCAGGATTTCAATAAGTCAGAGAGATGAAAAGATGCAGTACAATATCTTACAAAATGTGGACATATCTCCATATATTTACAGCAACTTACAGGAGAAGCCTCCCCAACCTGACCCAAATGCTCCATCTTTAGTTTAAGTTTAGTTTAATTTAAATATTTTATTCGGAAAAATCAACAGAGGGAATACTTTGATGAAGTGTATGGAGCTTTAATATTATTGTTTTTTTTTTATTTGAAAATCAATTAACAAAAATGTTTTTTAAAAAGGTAACATGCTAAATTGATCAATGCTTTCCATCAGCTGCAGTGTTGTCTGTGTATTAAAGTTTAAACTTCCAGTACCATTTTTAGTTTCACAGCACTAAGGGCATAAAAAAATACTGATTTCACTTGATGCATCAGAAACAGGATGCCAACGACATGCAGGACCGCACACAGAAATGTCAGGGCCCCATAAGGAGTCCTTCCAGATGGGATTTAGAGGCATAAACCCATGTCCTTCATCCATTGCCTCATTGCCTTAAATCTGACTTCCTATCTTGACTTCAATCAACTTATTTTTTTGAGTAAAATCCCCAAAGCTCACCCTTTTACTCCTCCGGTATTTTCCATCATCCCAAATGTTCTTCTGGTTCTTGAATAGCAGCACACAGCCCAACACTGAGGGCCCAAACAGTTCAGTCCAACTGAACTCTGTAAAATAAGATTATCACAAAACGCTGTATTATAGAAAGAAAATGACATAACTTTTGGAAACAGACAACATTAATGTGCATTTTTATTAATATGCTGGGAAAGTAGCATTAGAATTAAAATATAGGATGTACCATTAAGTATATTTATACAGGAGTGGACAGTAGCTGATTACATTTACCCATGCTACTGTAACATAGTAGGTTGTATCGTGCGGTCACTTGTACTATTTCTGTTAAAATAGCTGGTCCTCGAATAGACCATAAAAATAATTGTACAGAGAAAAAAACATTTAAATGAAAATCTAAAGCAATCGAGACTTTCCATTAATCAGTGCTGCCTCAATACTAATACTTCATTTAACTTCCATACTGACTCTGTGTTCAGTATCATGATACTCAATACTGGAACTGAAAAGACGTTTGTTTATTGTCTGATGAATGGAAACAGGAAGTTCACAATGCTTGGTCACATGTTATAATGAAGAGTTTATATTCAGTCTAAAACATTAGAAAGGATAAAGTGTTCATCTATAGTATATCTATATATCTGGTTTTCAAGGGTTTACCAAATACATAATTATATGATATTTAATCTGATAACACTTTTCTTTGCAAACTAGGACACACAGACTGCAAAAATACATTATTACTGATATCTTTCATTTATAATTTAACAATACCAGTCACTGGAAAAAAACAATGACTCACAAAAAATGATCAACTCTGATATTTTCAATATCTTATTTCACATTATGTGCTTAAATTGGGGGATATTTTCCTTTAATCTGATTTTGTTGACCTGTTCTCTTGGTACTTAAAGGTCATTGAAATGAAGTAGTTTTGATTTACACTTCAGTAGATTCATTAAGTGCTACTTTTACTTGTTCAGGGGTAATTTCTTGATCAAAATAACTTCGTTTTTGCTTGTCTTAGTGACCAAACATAGAATACTTCATATCAGTTCATACAAACATTCTTTCTAAGTAAATATGAAATCACTAAACTGAATTTAGATGTATTTTTTACTCAAATATATGAAAAATAAGTGTCTATTCAAACATATGACCTCCCCTTTTTCTTTATAATTGGATACTGAATGTCAAACATGTGTAAGTATCATTATAATGTCTAATTTTGTGACACTTAACTCAAAATTAAAGTAAAAGATGTTGGTACCAAGACAACTTGCATTGATGGAAAACTTGGATCTTATTTTCTTTACTTCAGCTTGTACTAAAATATGATGTTATAAGTAATGATTAGCCTGAAATAGGACACTACCAACAACAAAAAATGAAGTAGTATTGAAAAAAAAAATCTGGTTTAAAAAAACAAGGCTACACAAAAAGTACAAGCATACAAAACGATACTCAGAAACAGTATTTTGAGTGAACTGATCACTCTGATATTTTGAATTGAAAATGAATATCAAACCAGTGATAGTATTTTTCTGGTATTGGGTTTTTTGACAGTAAACTTAAAAACTTAAAAAGCTTGTTGGTAAAACATCCTGAAATAGCCTACAGTAGGATACTTTAGTAAGTTTTAGTACTAGTTAAAAAAAAAAAAAAACTACCAGAAAAAGCACAAGTACACAAAAAGATATTCAAGAACATTGTTGTGAGTAAATGACTTCCCAGCCCTAAATTTATCCAGATATTCTTTTATGTCACTCTCTTGTATACTGGGACAAATAATTGGTCAATAAATACAAGAATATTCATAACAAACCGATGTTGCCGATCCTTCAAGAGATCCTGTCTCAGATTGATATGATACTGAATATCAAACACTTGTTGGTAAAAAACTTTGATTTTGTTTTCTTTGCCTCTGCTTGTACTGTGTTATGATGTTAAACATAGTAAAGTGACCTAAAATACTAAAGTTCAGTAAAGAACTGGTGTAAAAAACTACTCAAAAAAGTTTGAGCATGCAAAAAGATAAACAGCAAAAAGAGGAAAGTAAAAATTTTGGTGTTAGCAAAATTTCAACAAGTGCAGAGTAATTCTTCTCTGGATGAACATGTGCTCTTAGTTGAAAAAGAGTTGGAGTCAAAGACAAGAGTAAAAAAGATGCTTCAGTAAATCACATCCATAGATGTCACTGCAGGACTTCAGCTCTGAGCTTTTCACTCTGGACTCTGAATCTGAAGTGACACTTGTAGAGTCAATCATCCACTGAACCTCCATTATTTGACTGTTAGCAACATATGGTACAAGTCTTTTTAATACATATATATGCTGTTAAACAAATGTATTAGACTACCTGTCAAAAGAAAACACATTTTAGAAATATAACATAGATGTTAAAATATTAAAACATTTCAGAAAACTTGTATAAAACTTCTCTAAAAAAGTTAATCAAGCATGACATTCAACCACTAAAAGTAAATTTTCTGTTCAGGAATGCAAGTAAGTAAATACAATGTGGCATCTTAATCAAGAATTAATAATGTGCTTTAATATTTTTCTGTTGTTTTGTAAGGCAGTTAATTTTAAAATTCATGAACAACAATGTTAATTATGGTTTATCAATAATAATATAATTTTAAAGAGCTTCTACTGGTGTATTAATCACTAAAGAAACATACAAAATAATTTTGTTAATTACAATCCTGTTAATTTGAGGCATTAAACTTACATTGGGTGGTGGGCCAATACATTTGTTGAGCACTGTTTGTGCTCTATATTTGATCCAGGTATTTTCCCTGTTTATATAAATTAAACAAATACAGCAATGTTTGTACGTTAGTGTTCATATAGAACACTGGAGTAGCTAAATACACTCTGATGGAGTGCATTGCAAATATAGAAGTGTTGATCAAAAGTCCTGTAAAGCGTTACAAAGATTTAAAGATTTTCTTTCTAAAAAGAGTCAACAATTACACTTTATGAGAGTTAAAGTACCAACTCCCCAAAAAGAGTGTGTTAATATTAAGTTGATGGTGTTTATCTGTCAGTGCAGATTTAGTTGTGTACTCAAGAGCAGTGTCGTGAGTAAAGAACATTCGAGCTTAATTTAGGTATATCACTTTATGCTCTTTCTTGAAATAACTGATTAAGTAAATAAAGGAATAGTTATAAAAAATAAACTTGATCTTCTTTTACGCATGAAACAGTGAGCTCAAACTGCTTCGTCGCCCACTCCGAGTGTGTTTACTTTTCCTAGAGTGGATTCTTGCTCCTCGGACATGCACTTTAGGATCTATTAAAATAAGAGTTTGATGTGTAATAATATTTGCCCTGTGTCCAGCCCTGCAGCAGAGCGCTCGGCGGTGGGACTTGTTGCTGAGCTGGGCGGGCCTAAACGCTGCTGTGCGCCATGCGGGGGGTGTCAATTGAAGGGGAGGAAAAAAAAAACGACTGAAGGGAGTTACCTCAGCGCTCCGAGAGATATGAGATCTGGCCATTTTCCAGGCGTCCCCCCTCTCCATTAAAGAAGGAAAATCAGTAAAATTAGTGGGGAGCTGAAGGCAGAGACGGTGCCACTTTAGCGTAAAAGGTCGCCCTGCGTGAGGAGAGATTACTGCGCCGTTTTTCTGCGGGCGGACCGATTCTGACGTGCATGCGTGCGTGCGTGTGTTTACAAGTGTTTGAACGAGTGCCAGAAACGAGGGAAGAAGAAGAAGAAGGAGGGCAAAGCCAAGCGAGGAGGGATGGTGGACAATTCAGGCAGCAGTAAGGCACAAATGGTGAGTTGGGCAGCCCCCCTTCATTCCTCTCATCTGCTCCGAGCCGCAGAAAAATCCCAGTTTGAGCGCGTTTAATACACGAGAGGACGCACGAGCGGCGACGAGCACACTTTCACAAGGACGACAGAGATATTTGACTTTATTTAACCCCTGTGGTAGGTTTACTCTTTACACTTCAGAAACATTATTCCTTAAATGGTTCGTGTTAATTGTCTATAGTTTGATGGAGCTGTAGCTGCTCTGCGTCGCTCAACAAGGATTTTGAGGATGTGGCAGCTACCGAGCGGAAAGGTGCTCTCTTGATTTGGGCACTTTTAACTTGTTTTTAGGCCTCATACTTGTTTTTCTTACAAAGGTGACTAGAGGTCAACCTTTGCTGCATTTCTTTAGCAAATAAGCTTTGTTGAAGGCACTTTGTTAAAGTTTTAACCCTGTAAATGTACTTCAGTCCATTTTACTGTACTCACTTAAAGGCTGCAGCCAGTCAGGGTTCAAATGTAGGGCTGCTCCACACTGACGGTTTACCAATACCAAATGTGTCGGTATTTCCAAAAATGTTTGAGCCTCTATCAATAAACACCCACACACATATCTCATTTCTTATTGAAAGGAACAGCAGCTGTTTTTGCTATAGATACACACTTAAAAAGAAAGACTTGCATTTTATTATTGGTTAGTTTTTGTTGTGTGGCTGTCTTACTAAACCAACAAACACATTTTGAAGGTCTGGCAGCTACCAAAAAGCAAAAATGTGTTAATTTTTGTTTTATAGTTTTGGCTTTTTTCCCCTTAACCCATTGACGCCTTTTGTATCATATTTGATACATAGTTTTATGATACCTCCATCTTATCAATATGCTCAACAAATTACCAACAGAACATCTGAATACAATCAGATAAATGATAAATGGTCCTCAAATGGATTATCAGCTGCCTAAAACACCTAGTGTATCAAATGAGATACAAAACATACATATGTTAAATTTTATGGAGATTTTGATTTTTTAGGCTTTCAGTAGAAAGTGAAATAAACATTTCAGCTCCAAAAAATTAGAATTGTATGGCTATAATTTGTGTTTTCAGGCATTAAAGTGTTAAAGATGACCAGAGGTCACCTTGATTTTTTTCTCAAGTTTTTGTCATTGACTGATTTAAAGCAGAGGACTTTTTCCTTCTTTATGTAGAAAGCAACAACAACAACAACAAAAAAAAAAAACACATGACTTCATTTATAGAATACAGATGTTAAATTTTCCCATCTTAGGCATGTGCGTTAATAAGTAGAACAATGTGGATGTTTAGCTGCTGTCCATTAGTGTTGGCCCACAGTTTTTGTGTTTCATTGTAAGGACTGTCAGTTCAGTTTTGTATTATATGTTTCAATCTACAACTTTAAAAGGACAAACAACATTTGATTCTACAAGAAATCAATAATGTATTCATGCAACAAGCAAAAATTGTTTCTGTTGTATGATTGCCCTATTATGTGACCATGGATGTTGAGGACTTTACAAGTAGAAATGTGTGCTTGATTTTAATGGTTGTTTTTCAGCCCTGTGGTTATTTTCTTAATAAAGATGAATAAAGGTCAGCTTTGACCTTTTGTCTTCTACCGTAAAAGTTTTTGTTGAAGGCACTTTGTCAAAATTTTAACCCTGGTAAATGTACTTTTAACCACTTTACTGTACTTACTAAAACACTGCAGCCTGTCAGGTTCAAAAGTAGGTATGCACCATGATGGCAGTTTGCAGATATCAAATGTGCTGATATTTCCAAAAATACTTTAGCCTTTACCAATAAATATTGGAAATCCATTCTCCCTTTGCTCTTAATTTAACGGACAATAAGGAATAGTTAATTAGCAATAATTTATGTTGTAATTTTTAAACTGTAGCAACATGTAGTCTCAGGATGAAGTATTTACCAACATGTAAAAAGGTTTTCTATATTTTAAAAGTTCAAACTTGTTTTTGAGCAAAATGACTTCTACTCTTCTTCCTTGAACATAAACATTTTGGCTAAAAGCAGTTTCAGGTTATTACAGTGACTAATGCACTACTGACCAGTTTACTGTACTAAAATGCAGTTGATTGGATGCAGTAGGGATGCACCATTTGGAGTTTTACCAATATCTGATATTTACAAATGTATTTAAGCCATGACCAATAATATTGGCCGGCATAGAAAATTTCTAATTGAAAGGAACACCAGCTGTGTTTGCTTTGGAAACAGAAGTAAACTGTAGTCTTGCATTTTTATTAATTGGTTAGTTTTTGTTTTGTGTTTGTGGTTTTACTACACCAACAAACTTATCTGGAGAATTCAGCTGTTAATGTGGTTTTGATTTTTATAGTTTTTACTTTTTTGGTTATTTTTCTAAAATAGGTGACTAGAGGTCAGCCTTTACTCTTTGTCTTTTCAAATTGAAGTTTTTCTCAAAGGTTAGTTTTGGCTGTATTTCCTTCTCTATTAAAGAGCATTTAATTGTGTACTTACAGTACTTTTGGCAAATCTACCCTGGATATTTGTTAAAAACATAAGGGTGGTTAATACTAAAATGTTGTCCATACCTGAAATGCAGATGTCTCCAGACTCCATTTAATCAATACCTATACTGATTAATATGTTAAAACTTGTTATTTTATTGCTGTACAAAACATCCAGTCTCTCCTGGGCATGAATTCACCTGTTGGTATTATTGTGACAGCCTGCTAGTTGTTAAAACAGCCATATAACAATGCATTATTCCTCAATAAAAAGGGCATTGTCTTTTTCAGACACAGACATGCAGTTATGAATAACAGAGACAACTTCTTTGGTTGAATAATAATACATTTTTGAACAGTTATTCAAGCTTAATTTGCCTTTTGGTATCTACAAACAGCACTGCAACAACCTGCTGACAGACTGTGAGCTCTGAAAAATAAACTTTAACCCTCCAGGTTGAACACCAGGTTTACTTTGTGGTTCTTATTAACAATCCTGAAAAAGTGCTTAATAACTAAAAAATCACATCATTCTCAAGTGCAAAAAATGAACCAAGGTGTAGTTCAGACCTCAAACTTGAGTCCTTAGAGCCATCTTCTAATTTACAGAATAACATACATCAGCTTTGGTGGCTCTAAAACACCTCAAATCTTCTCCTTCACCTTAGAGTGTAAATCAATTTATTATAATTATATTCTGCTGATATGTTCAACCATTATGTTGGCTGTAAATATGAACAGGACATATTTCATATCCACAGATGACATAATGAGTTTTTAAAGTCATTGTCCACAAACACCAATAGTTTGCCAGTGATATTGAGCATCCCAATTTAACAATGATTCAGTAATTAAAAAACACTCTGTCTACATTACATCAAAGTAAAACTTGATCGTAAAAAACTTGGATTTTATTATTTTTAACCTACAACTTTAGATTCAGTCTTAGTTCTCTGACGGCCGTAGTGTTTTGCAGTCAGACAAGTGTTTTGCTGAGTGTGGGAAATACCTGAAACAGGAGAGAATGTCTCTACGATTGCTTTAGTGCATTTTTTTCTTGTGCAAAAATGTTTGCTCTTTGTAAGAAGCCTGGTTACCTTATGGTTGCTTCTTTTCACTGAACTCTTTTACCCTATTGTGTCTGCTTTACAATAGACCAAGTGTTTTGGTGTTTTATTTTCCTCGGAAATCGGACTGTGAGTTGCATCACACCACAGTTAAACACATTCCAGTAGCACCCTAAAGAACTCTGGGTACGTAAAGTTTGTCTGACTTCTCTAGTTGAAATTCCAACCCGAGGGAGCGTTGTCAGTGGCGTATCTAATTTACAACTGGACATTTGGACCCCGGAGATTAAGTGAAACACATCACAGTAAAGAGTAGGGATGCTCGATATTGGATTTTAGTAGTATCTCCAGTATCCATACAGATATCAGGGTATATTTGTCAAAAGTCTTTTTCATTAGAATTAAACCTTTCCTGTCATCATGATGGTTCATTTATGTCAGAAAGGGATGGGAAACAAGAGAAACAACATTTGGCTGTCTAATAGATCATACTTTTGATTTTTAAATGTAGAAATTGAGTGGTAACAAGGTAAAGATTTCATTCATATTGATCCAGTATATAGGATCAGTATGGCTGATTGCAGCTGTAAGTATTGGCAGGAATTTTCATATCTAATCAACTTTACATCCATCATGCCGTTGATATTATGCAACCCTTGAACAGATCAAAACCAATAGAGAGCACAGTGTTTCCTTTTGTTTTATCTGGTTTGGCAAATTTTAGTTTTAGCCACATGCGACATTCAGAGTCATCACAAAACAAAATGTTGCTGTCAAGTCAAAACATGTAGTTTACTAACAGAGGGGCTCAAAATATTAGTTTGTAAGACCAGTTGTTGGGTAAAGGGTGATAATATCAGACCCTGAGTGCAGATAATTGTAAATTATTAAGCAGAACGTGCCTTTTATTCTTGGAGTGGTGGGAGGTTGTGTTGGAGTGATCACTGATCCAAACGAATGAAAGTAGGAACACTGGAGTACATACATAGATATAGTTCATTAATAGATAACTATATTCAAGTAAACATCAAACTTACGGTCCCACTCCTGATATGTTTTCAAACTTTGGATTAAGCATTCATTTACTTGGTGTCTGTGTAACTGTTGGCATAGTGCAAGAGAAACACTGCAGGTTTTTGCTTTAAGAGATCAAATAAAAACAGTTGTTGATGCAGACTTTCTTGTTCGCATAAAAGCCTCAGTCTCATTTGATTTGAAGTTTTTGGTGTGTAAAAGTATCCATGTCTCTCCTTTCCACAGCCCAGCATGTCTCAGGAGCCTGGTGTGGCCTTTCCTCAGAGCACCTCAACAGGGGGGATGAAGCTGGAGGCAGTAATGGAGCAGCTCCAGCGCCAGCAGCAGGCCCGACTGGAAATGGAGCGCAAGGAGAGGAAGCTGCGAGAGGCCCACATCATGTATGCTCAGCAAGTTGCTGCCCAGCAGGCCATCCTGGCGGCAGCCCGAGCCTCGGGGGCCAGCTTCATGGGGAAGGGCCTGCCTGTAGGGGTCCCAGGTGGAGGGCTGCCCCCGCGGATGTCCAATCAGAGCAGCGTGGACTCAGAGAGAGAGGACGATGAGGACAGAGGCCGGGATTCTGGGGATGAGGATGACGACAATGAGATGATGGAGGGGGACGAGGGCAGTGACGATGATGAGGGAAGTGCCAGTGGTCTGGAGTTCCTCCGTAAGCAGACCCTCGCTTTGCAGCAGAGTGCATCCCGTATCCCGGCTCGTCCATATGGCAGTTACCCTGTGTCGGCCCCTCAGAGGGCTGCGTCCCCACCTATCAGAGTGAAGCAGGAACCTGATGAGGGTCTCTCTCCTGCGGGGCCTCACTCTGCTACCTCTCCTAACGGACAAGCCGACTGGGGCTTTGAGGATCACTTCAGACAGGTTAGTGCAGCGCCCTGCTCTGTCTCCTTGTCACAGCTTTTCCTCTTCTTAGATTTATTCTTTTTGGGTCTTCTTTAACAGCTTTGTCTTTCAAATGGTGCCCTCAAACACAGAACTCTTCCTGTCAGACACTGGTTTACTTTATCAAGACTGACACTGTAACTCGGCAAATTCTTATCTATCTTAAAAAATGTCATAACTGGAAATGCACAATGCTGTTAGCACAACATCAGTACAGGCAGAGTATCCGTTTATTCAGACAATAGCTTAAAACTCAATTTCAAAGAACTTTTCTGACAATATCAACAGCTTATATATCAGCTGTATCAGCAGAACATATGAATGTACCACAGTACTTTACCTCGGGGGGGCACCTGGCATTCAGGGAGCCACATGCACATCCTCTCCTCACACAATGCAGTCGATGAATCAGTTTTGTGTATCAGAAAATTGTAAGGAAATCTTTTAATCTGCTGTGAAGGATCTGAATCTGAATTTGCAGTGCAACACCTTGCATGACAATGAGCTATATTAAATACTGAAAACAGAAAGTTTTCAGTACTATTAGATTATGGTTTATTTTTTTGTTCTCTGAAAAAAAAGTAATTTGCTGTGATGGAGTTGCTAAATGCAGTAGAAGCCTAGAAATCCAAGTAAAATACACTTTATGCAAAGGTAATTCTTTTATCAGTGCTTTGACAAAGCAGAGTATATATTTGCTTCTCCTCTGTCTTGAGCTCATTAAATAATTTCATTGATTTTCATTTGAGTTTGAAAACATAGAAAGTTTGGATATTAATCAATTTGAAAGCGTTACACTCCTTTATTATGTGTTATTAAGAGATGTGTAACCATTTTTATGTCTGTCAGTGGAAATTAAATGAATGTGCCTCTAAGCCAAAGTTGCTCATCCCTGCTTTACTGACTGAGTAAAATAATTAGGCTAGTGCGGTTTTGAACATAATCAACAGACCTAAATATGCTTCCATTTTTTCTCTGTCCATCCTCATTCTTAAAATTGTAAAGTTTGTCTTGGGGCCGAAGTTTCACTTCAAGACTAAAGCTGGTGACATTTTTTGCTCTTGTGGAGAATTTGTTTTTGTCTGTTGTCAAGCACTTCAACAGGATTATTGCTTATAGAATGAAGCTTTAAGACAGAAATGCCCAGTATTGTAGGTACAATGTTCGTTATGGCAGATAACATCCTAAAACATTGACTATTGGCATCTGCAGATATTTATCCTTATAAAGAACATTTCATCCAAGTGAACTAGGTCTTTATTTTCACCACTGAATCTCTACTATCAAGAAAACACTACATAGTACTTGATGATTTAGAGTTGAATGTTGTTTTTCCTGTTTTCTTCTAAAATAGACAGACCCACAGGAGAAGCAGGTCAAATCTAGTGTGGGAGGGAATGTAACTGAAAACATGTGTATATCAGTATTGCTGTTGGATAAATTGAGTTTGGATATATTGTCAGTCAACAAACTGCAGTGCTTTTAGCTCCACCCTTTAGGGTTGGTTTGGTCCTTCGGAGGAGTGCCTCAAAGTGGGAGGTTGGTTATTTGGGTGCCTTTCCTCCTCATTCAACAGTGGAACACCTGTAGTTGAATACCACACCGAGCTAAACTGAACTGGACTGCTTGGTGGAAACGCCGCTTTGGACAAATCAGATTTGGGCACAATTCCAATACTACACACCTCTTAGGAAGAAGACATGATGTGTATTGTGTCCCTGTAGTCTGAAGTAACTGCTTGCAGTCTTTCATTACTTAATGTCCATGTTTGATTGTCTTTAATGTCTTTTGAAGAAACAACAGACTAACATGATAAAAGTAACAGGCCAGTTCTTGTTCAGAACAAGCTTTGTGTACTTTTCAACGGAAAGATCCATGTGTGAGTTTCATTGCTGGTGTCAGTCAAACTGTATCAGGTACTGGAAAAGCTCAAATATGGTGCATCTCCCGTTGTACCTTTCCATAAACTTAGCGACTCAGCACCAAGCTTTACTCACTCCCTCGTTGTGACCTGAGGGAGAAAGGCTTTTGACAGTCCATCACTCCACTGTTGAGTGTTTTGTTTGATATCTCAGCACGGCCCCCCTGCTGTGAGTGACTGCTTAATCTTGACTGTTGGACAAACCTCTCCAGCTGTATCTTTGTGAGACACTTCAAATCTCTGTGGATGGTTGACCGCTGATTGGCTTTTGTGGCTAAAAAATCCTCCTAAGTGAGTCCTGGCAGCAGGCCAGGTTGGGGCGCAATGTGTTCACACTCACTGCCTCTCTCCCTCGGCGCTCACACTCAGTGTGTACGAGTGTGTGTGCGTCTCTTGTTCTCTGTCCCTCTTGGCGCTCGGCTCAGGCTCTGGTTTGGCTGGGATCCAGGTAGCGGAGTCAGGCGGGGCAGGGCTTGCCGCTGTGAGGCTGTGGGTGGTTGGCCGGGTCAGCTGGAGGATTTTGGGTGGGTGGGAAGGTTAGATGTAGTACACCACAGTAGCAGCCCTGCCGTCACACCCCCTCCGTCCCAAGAGTTTCGGCCGTGTGCCAAGTGCACTTTCCCTTGAAGGTAAATATTGCCTCAGCACGGTCTTACAGGACGCTGGAATGCCAACTGGGAGCCGGGCCGAGCTACATGTGGTTTAGCATCATAGCTTGGGAAATAGCGAGTTACAGGGAGCTCGGTGGCCTGCGGGCGATATAAAAAGCACCCGTTGCACAAGAGTGGGCAGTGACAGAGGACATATCTGAGCTTGATCAGTGGGCTGACGGTGCTGGACTATCATGTGTCTGGATTTTATTACTGTCTATTTAAAGGCAAATGTCTTTGAATGGTGCTTCCCGGGACTCCAGGCCAAATTTAGGGCGGGCAGTAGTATAGAGAGAGGTAGAGGAGGTGGAGCTGTCGTATTTTTTCATTGCATATGTCTTAAAGTTGTCAGTATTTTGACATATCAGTACATGTTGACACTACATAAGGGTGCACTCTTCAATTCTACCCCAATACATAATTTCAGGGGTGGAAGGAGTACAACAAGTACATTGTACTAAAGTGAAAGAGCAGTTACTTTTGTTAGAAATACACTTAATTGGCAGCAAAAGTGGCACTCTATAAATCTACCAAGTAAAATTACTTCATTAAAAATCTACTCAAAGTGCTCTTGGGTACACTTTTCTGTGTTGTTCAAGGACAAGTCTTACAGTTTCTCTTAAAAAGTGAATCACTATTTTTCTCCCTGAGAATTAAAATCATGAGTATCTTATAGAATACTTGTCACTGAACAAAGAGTAATACACTCAAACTCAGACTTTAACTTCCAATTCTCGTACAAATACTTTCTCCTGTCTTCTTGTTTTGGTCAAACAAACTGAGCTGCTTGAGGCTCTTTCTTGCTTGTACATCATTGTTTGGGTTCTTTAGGTTTTAGTTTGACTTTTTAGTGTCCTTGGTTTGTTTCCTTTGTGCTGTAGTTCTTGTGCTTTGTTCCCATGTCTTATTTTGTTGTTGTCAAAATGCTCTATAAATAAAGTTAGCATTATTATTTTAGTCTAACCTAAAAAAGAGGAACCTAGGCAGAAGATATGATTCCTGGCAAATCAAACCAGCTTATTTGTTTTCCAAACATTTAAAAAGCCCAAGCAGGAGACTCAGCTTTAACTGAATACCTCTTTGGATCTGTATATGATCTACATAGTATGCACCTGGGCAAGAGTGTGAGCAAACAGACAGCAGTCAGCTGTCAGCATCTTTTCACTAATGTAACAAAGGAGTGGTGCAGGGATGACCTATATTTATAGGCAACTGCGGAAGTTAGCATTGCACTGGTTCCATCAACTGCAAGCCCACTAAAACCTTTGGGTTTTTCACTGTGTTTTGCATCACTGCAGATCAAAAGTTCTGCAGCAGACAAAACACAGTGAAACTTTTATCTTATCAAAAGAACCTGCTTTTCAGGATCAGGCAAGAGTGAAAAGCTATTATAGAGTTAATATGGATCTACACCATGGTGGTTGGACATAGAAGCAGCCTCAATATTTTCAGTGTATAACATCTTCTTGTGACCTCTTGTTTAAGAGTTTTTTCTTAACCCAATGACCTGATCAAGTTGGTGTTCATGGCCGTGGCAAGAGTGTATGTGAATTAGTGATTGTAAAAAAAATGATAAGACATGCTTGCTGTTGGGTCCCCCGCCATTTTTGTAGTCCTTGTTAGCAGTTTGTTAGCAACCATGTTTTAGATGCACAAAAACACCAGATGCATTTCATTATTTCACTTTAAACATTAAAGTCTTGTGTACATTTGTTCATCAGGAACGTTACTCTAGGCATTTATCTGAAAAAAAGTATTGTAAATCCCATATAGTTTAGGGTGTTGGGACGAGGAAGTGCTAAATGCTAACTCACTTCAGTGTTTTTGGACTCGTTCCTGCACCACTCTGTGATGTTAAAATGTAGAGAGGCATGTAAGTGTTTAAGTGGATACTGTGGTAAAGTTTGAGGCAGTTTTCATAGATGGGACCTGGCTTTCCGATAGTTGAAAAGTCATTTCCTTGTATGAATTTGGAGATTACCCATGCCTGTATTAAAACATATTAAAACTAATATTTTTTTCATCATTTTACCCAGGAATTAATTGCAGTGCAGTCCTACGGCCAGAGGATGCAAAGCATGTCTGAGAGATGCTAAAAACTTAAATTCATCTTTAAAGAGACAATCTGTTGAATATTAAGTAAGAAATATATCAAAGATCTGCTTTACTCCGTATTTATAAGATATATCAAACTTATTTGAACAAAAGAAACTGATGCCATGTGCTAGCCCACAAATGCCATTTGATGTATTAGCATCAACTCAACCTATTCAATCTGTAAATTGAATTTTTGTCAGTAACTGTTGAATAATAATTTTGCTGTGAAATCCCATCCCTAGCAGTTATATAGACATGTGGTAGTACCTTGTGGTGTTGGAATGATCCCAAAGACTCCTCATACGTCATATTTGGTTCATATCATAAAAAGTTAACATGCTTGATATTTGCTTCTATTTCGCCACCAGTATAACATGGCTCACACTATTGTGACTATATTTTTCCTCATTATTACTCATTTTATTATTTCCTGTGTAAACTTTTGGTCCAATCGCATAACTTGAAATGTGTGCCTTCTTCCTGCTTGCCTTCATGTGCCACACCACTGGACCTGTTTGGCTGATATTTAAGGCTGACTGACAGTTCAGCACTTATTTTTTGTGCTAACTATTTAGTTGTGTGACTTTGATTATCAAGCTGTCCAGTTGTGTGCATCCTTGATATTGAGTGTGAGGAGTTTGCCTGGAAATTGTGGGAAAAGGACAAGAATTTTTCATGTTAACAGTGTAAATTCCTTGGTCACGTTTAAAGTCTCACTTATTTTATTTATTTTTCCTTCATATAGAAGTTGATATAGCTTAAAGATCCTGCATTTTGCAACCTGCTTTCTTATTTTTACTTAATTTTTATGCTCTGATCTATTTTAATGTCTTTTTTAATATCTACTGCTGTAATATGTGTGAGAGCAACTGAAACAACGTAATTCCCCCTTGGGGATTGATAAAGTATTTCTGATTCTGATTCTGAATTTATCCAATAGCAAGTGTCGAGGGGTTGTATGTGTGTTGATGTGGTATCAAAAGAGCTATGAAAGAGGTCCATTTCACTTGACTGGTATTACAATATAAAAATCTGCCATATTGATAACCCTGACACAAATCAGATCCTTCTTGTTTTGCATAAAGTTTGTATAGAGTGGAGTTTCACAGATTGTATGGCCTGTATTTTGTTCCCAGAGGTGTCAGAAACAGTGGAGTATTATTATTTTTGTGTGAGTTGTCCCAGGCTTTGTGTGAGCTTCATCAGAGCAGAAGATCACAGCAGCAATGTTGTAGCTGACCAGTGCCCTATCTGTGGCCTGGCGTCTTTTATTAGGAGGGGCGGGCTAGGCCTGGGGGTTGGGGGAGGCATTATGGGACGAGAATTGGTCTGGCCTTTTTTTGTTTCCTCTCTTTTATCTTTCCTGTCATTATGTCAGCTCTGCAGTATTTAATGACGGCTCATCTCTTCAGGCAGTTTCAGGTTGCACTGCTGTGGGGGGGAGGGGTACAGTGGAGGCAGGGGAACTGTTTTTTTTTTTTTTTTTTTTGATGTCATTGTCTTTGAGAGGCCAGAGACGAGCCGGGCAGATGCCACAAATACCGACCTCTGTAATAATCTGGGGAGCACATTTATTATCTTTTCAAAGCAGCGGCAAAGGGGAGATGGGATGACATATAAGGGAGACTAATGTAAGGGAAAGCCATTAAGGTTAACATTTACATTTCCTTTAGCCTGTCTAATGTGGCTGAGGCTCTTACAAAGACATCTGCAACAGAGATGCTGCCATGCTTTGAGCCATACAAGACAATAGTAGAAGAGGAGGAGCAATAGTTAGTGTGGCCTTAAAAGTGTTGACAAAATCAGTCGTTGCAGAAAACAGTTTTACTCTGACAAGTTCCTGTTGGTTTAGTTGCAGAAAATTAATTCAAGCTTCATATACAGGACTCAAACAGGAGCCCCATGGCCTTGAAAGGGTGAAGGTTAAGGGATTCAAAGCATGTGATATGGGCGCAGAAATTTACTGCTGATTTTATAGATTACGTTAATGAAGATTTTAAAAATTGATTTCAATTTGTAAATACAAGCACAATGTTCAGTTTGTAGTTCCTGAAGGAGTAGATAAAGCTTTGTTTTTCTGTTACAATTAAAACTATATTTGGCAGGTTTCTGATAGCTAAGTGGTTAGCCAGTGCAAAGATTGGATATTGGCAAGAATCTGGTGATACATGAGAGATGATACAATATATCACAAGAAAATCCAGTGCTGCCATAAGACATCGTGTGCTGCTAGGACTCAGATGTCCCCTCTGAGGATCAATAAAGGATTATCTTATCTTATATCATTATCACAGGAAAATACATCATGATGTTTTTACCTGTAAGTCTTTTTTTACTCTTTTTGCATTAAGGCTATGTTGTATGGAAAAATGCTTCTAGTTATAGTTATTTATGAAGCATGGCCCCTGCAACATGTATGAACTTTACTGTGTATCTCAGGGGCAGAAATAATGACAATGAGATAAAATAAAAGAGAGGGGACCTTCAAATGGCTGAATGTGTGCTGGTTGCACTAATACAAATCAAATGGCCTGAATTTCAATGAATTGTTGAATAATAAAATATCATGATTGTGTATTTCTAATAAAAAATGAGAGTATAATGGTATCAGTTAGTGACTAAAATCAATTAGAAATACAGGCTCTTGGTAGAAATCCAGTATTGTGCTTCTCTAGTAGATATATGTTGTTTCCAGTGCTATTAAGTGCTACAAAACCTTAAAAAAGCATCTTGAAAATGTTAACAATCAACCTTGGAAAAGGTGTATGAACCTGAAAGCTTTTTGACGTTTTATTTGACAAAAAAAGGGTCCCGACTCCCGAGAAGCTCAGTTTGAATTCTGAGAATCGTGACAAGAGCCATGTGTAAAATTTTAGTGAATACTCAAGTTTATCTGTTCAGCCTGGTTCATACTTTTGCATCAGATCTTTTCCATATCCTTGCTGTAGTGCCCACAATGCCTTGAGCATTTATACTTGTGTACAGGTGTGTATTTGTCTCTCTGCAATAATGAATCACTGAAACTGAATCACTAATCGGCAGTGCCATATATATTCTGGTCCCGCTAAGGTCTTTGATTGTTTGTTGACATAGGCAGCAGCAGTTGATTAAAATGCAATTACTGCCAAAATGAAAATAGAGAAGACATCAGAGCTGTTGAAACAAATGGCTGCTGAAACAGTTGGAGCTGAGGATGGGGAGTTTTAGCTCTTGCTCAACCACTGAGATCCTGTTCACACAGACTAAAATGTTTTTGAATTGAAAACGTTCTCTGTAAAGACGGCATTGTTCCAAGAAACGTGTCTGTCCACACAAAAACACTGAAAACGTTGTTGTACATATGCCAGGCCTATAAGTGGCGCTGTAATGCTGCAGCAGACATACACCAAGACCAGGGAAGAAGATATGGAGCATACATTTATCAATGTGAACAAACACTTTCATAGGCTGTTCTCTATGGCCTCTTGTTGCTAATGGTGGTAGTAGAGGCACAGTAGATTTTGCATTTAAAGCTGTAACAGGTTCAGTAGCTTCTGCAGCACGAATGTGACACCATATTATGATATTATTTCTGTTGTTGTCTGAGTTCACGCATGCTGTTTAAGGGAGAGGTGGTCCTATTATGTCATCGTTACTATAACATCTGCATGGTCGTCCACACGGAAACACTCAGCTGGCAATTTCAGATCCGTCCAATCTAGGACCCATTCTCAAAAATGTGCATTTTCGGGCATCCAAAATGCTGCATCAGTGTGGACGAAACGCCAATACGATTAAAAACTTAACCGGATATGCCTGACTTCCTCTCAGTGTTGATGGCCCCTGAATAAGGCATGAATGAGTATAAACACTTATTATGAATCAGAAAGTAAATTTAAGGTGTTAGTTTGTATTCTGCAGCCATTCTGTCACATTATAGTTCACACAGAAATGCCTGAGTTGTGCGCAGAGACTAGTAGTCATCTGGTGCTGTGCAGCAGACCAATCACAGGTTTCAGTGTGGGGTTGCATTTTTTTGGAGGTGCATGTCAGGCTTCTTGCATAGCCCTCTGTGGCGCTTCAAGGCTATGTGGATCAAAAGCAGAGAGCATCAAATGTATAATATAAATGGGTCTTTGGGGTGGTTAACTTGGGGGAGAGATATATACTAAACAGTTGCAAAGTTGGAAAAGGTTGGAATATGCCAAAAAAATATAGTATGTTCTTGTGATCAAAATGTTTGGGCATTTACAGTATTATGTAATTCCCTCAAAAATGTATTTTGTGCCTTCCTTGTAGAGTGGCCATAGGAAGGGGTTGGACCACCATCCTAAATAAATAGAAGGGGAAACACTTCTGTTGGGAAATGCTTAATCTGGCAGCCGTGACAATGTTCATTTGTTGAGACACCGTTATTTAGAAAAAATAATAATGATGATAAGAAGTGTAATGTAATGACTGAAGCCTGAGTCACATACTGCATAACTAGAACAAACAACCAGGACATACATTGACGTGTTGTAACAAGGTGATGTTCAGTTGTATGTTTCTGCCTCGCCCAGCAGCAGTACTTGACTGACAACTATTTGATTAGTCCGTCTTGCAGCACTGTAATCCTCTGTGTTTTCAGTGTATATGACTTTTCAGGGCTGATGCAGGTCAAATGGGAGTGGACCGGCACGGGTAGCCAGTGTTTTCATGTCAGTGATGTATGTGTGGTGACCTCAGCCCTGTCCTAAACAGCCGAGTAAATAATTGTCAAACAAGGGGATGGACAAAGGCGTCGCGTGGTGAGGGAGAGACAGGGCGGGCAGCAGGCCGGCCTCAGCACTGTGGCCTCTGCCGCAGTGGGACAGAGGCTGCATGACCCCTGTAATCCACCCCCCCAACCCCACCCACCCTTCTGCTCACACACACGTCCAGAGACCCCTCGTTCCTTGTGATAATCCCCCTGTGATTAATGGAGTTTTGATCATGCCTGCAGAACACAAATTGTGTCGTATGTTCCAATATATTAGCACCGATGCTACTTTGCTTGCTATAGTGGTGGAGGTGGTGATATATATAATAGATCAAAAATCATATTTTATAGCTGAATGAAATACAAAATATGACAGTGTATATATCTCATGATTTTTTTTTTCCTGTTAAGAAATGGCAAAAGGTTGTTGAATCAAAAGATACTGATATCTGTTGGAACTGTCCAACAAAATAAGAAGACCTAGAGCACTAATATTGGGGATTTTAAGGTTTATTTTTATTCTTTAAAGATTACAGACTAACTCCTTTCGTCCAAAAAACTGTCCAAAAAAATACAGGCAACATTTTTTGTAAAAGCCATTTCTTGAATTTTCAAAGGGATCAGAAAACCATCCATCCAATCATATGTACCTTTGTCTGTTAATCTTGCCATCCATTGTTTTGTCCATCCGTCTTCTGACTATTCATTTATCCCTGTGTCAGTCCTTGTCTGTCCATCCATCATCTATCCATCTGTCTGCCTATCTATCTTATAAAACATCCATCCATCCATTCACCAATCCGTCATAGACAAAAACACTGGCAATTATGATATTTCTACTATGTTTGTCTATTTTCTGTACTCCTGTCTGCTTTTTGTCTTAATGATATTTTAGATTTTTTTCTAATAGACAAGCAGCAGTCTGTCTGCAATTAGGTGTTGAGGTATTACATTTTCCTTTTCATTGTGTCAAGCAGGTATCCGTTCTGTTTGATTTTAACTCATACAGCCTGAATCAGTGGGATGTTTAAACACTTCCACAGTTGGTACGCAAGTGAAGCGGCTTATTTCTGCAGATTTAGAAATTGACAAGTTTGAACCTCCTGAATTGTTTTTTCTTGTGCATGTTCTGATACATGGCACACAGTGTAGTCAGCTCACAGTGCAGGTCTGCATTTGCATTGCTGTGATCACAGAGCTAGGGAGTTGACAAGTCTTTAGGACTGAGAGGTGGTCTTCTGTCATTAGATCACAAGGCCGTAGATGTTCAAGGTGGCACAAAACCAGGCGTCATTTGAATAGATTGGAAGGATAGCACTGGGAAATATATTTCATTTACAAATACTTTGATCCATTTTCCAAACAGACATTTCAATGCTGACATGATCACATGGCTATCAGTGCTTCAGTTCAGCCTTTTTCAGAGCGATTTCTTGACCAGATCAAGTCAGTGATAATCACCAATAGCAACAATGTGTAACCCTTTCTTTCAGGAATAGTCGATTACAGTTAACCAAGCAATTCAATAGCTTTGAACAGCTGGAAGGAGACTACCTTTTTTTCCCTTTATCATGCTCTGTCATCTGCCTCCTATGTCTTTTAGCACTGCTATTTTGACAAAAACAGCACAAGACGGGCTACTATAACTTGCTTCTTTTTACCTCAAGGCTGGAGTGCCAACTAATGCTGAAAAACAAAGCTCCTTCCTCATGAGAAAACTGTATTCCTACTTCTTGCAAGAGAACTGTGGCCTGCTGCTATTGTTACAGACCTGTGGTACTATTCAACCTTAAAACTGTCACTTTATGATGGAAAATTTACACGCTGCTTTTAGGACATCCTCGGTCCAAACTAGGGATGCAAACAGATATCAAGAAAATCACCAAACAGTTAAATTTGGATAACAATTTAGCCAGCATCAGATGCACAAGTCAGTCAAACAAATTCTTCCCTTTTTTTTATCAATACAGGCACAAATCCAAGTCAAATACTCTGTCTCAAGTGTGATGTAGTAATCTGCCACTAGTGACCATGGAAGTTCTACTTAATGGCTGCTGCCTCGCTGACCAAATCAGCTACATTTAGATTGGGATGTTAAGTGATCATTATGGTTTTATATGTATTTTATCTTAAACTCTAAATTATGTTGTTCAAGTTGTGTTGAGTTATAATTACAGCTATTACCACATCAAGCAGAAACCTAGTAGTGCTAACACTGCTAACATTAGCGTAAGCCGAACTCCGCTCTGCAAACTCACTTTGTGTTATATTTGCCTGCTGGTGCTGTGATCCTGTGATAAATAAGGTGTGATCAAGTTTGAGCGTTTTTCTGGGTGCTTTATTAGCTTTTAACTAGAAGGTCAGTTTGGGTTTTATCTTGCATTTAGTCGGATTTGTCATTATCCACCTGAGAACATCCCTAGTCCCAACCTGGTTTCTAAGGGTAGCTGGACATCTGTTGCAGCTGAGCCCCTTTTGCCGCCCTTGATCCCGTCTTGCGCTCCTGCTCAGGCGCTGAAGCCTGTCTGTTGAGCGGGCGCTGTTGCATAATTTAACTGTCGCCCCAGCAACACATCAGCCAGGAAGTGGGGAGCTGCACGGCTGCAGCGCGGAGATCAATAAGGATTGTGTGTGAGCTTTTAGAGGCAGGAATGTTTGGCCTCGTTTATGGTTCATTTATGATAGATGAGGAGGACATTGTATTCAGCAAATGGACTCAAGTTGGACTCATTTTGACAGTGGAATGTGGAACAACTCTTCCTGCTCTACCAGGCAATCTCTGCAGGCTTGTGGGGAAGGCCTGCTGGATGTGTGAGAATCGTACAATAGTATCACCATATGTCTCAGTAATGTCTCAGTGGGAGTCAGGAGGCCTCTGTGCCTGGTGTGCATGCTCTACACGCAATTCTGACCTGGTTTCTTACTGTTATGTTGATGTCTGACATGCCATAACTATCGGTGGGTTTCAAATGGTGTACTTAGTCTTATTCTGTTTACTGGACTTCCTGTAATGCTGATGTAATAAGGATGGAATTACTGTCTGACCCCTGCTCGTACAAACCGCCTGCAAATGGAGGTCATTCGGATTAGAAATAATGAGGGGGGCTGACGTCCATTAAAACTTGTGGCAGTACTTCAGACTACAGGGCTGACTTTAATATGCAAGACTCATATTGATTATTCTCTTCAAATGATGCCATTCACATTAATATTTATGCATTTTAATGATCCAAACAAGATTTCAGATTGTTGTTGTGAGATAAAGTAGAGAAGCTGGATCAACTCAAATTATTTATACAGCATGTAATCACTTAGTGTAATATGATATCACAAGGAATAAAAGTTTAATTTGTAATGATGAGATGTCATGGAAGGTTAATGCAGCTGGATGGGTAATAAACTGTGCAGCAAATGTGAGTGACACTGTTGTCAGGTTTTCACGCTTCAGGACAGAATAATCTTGGTCTGCTGCATGACAGCCACAGAAGTTGTCATGATTTAGGACATACAGATTTTACTGGTCAGGGCTGTAACAAGGGCTGCACGATACATTACAGTAGAAGTGTGTTTTTGCAATAATCTAGTGATGAAGGGAAGACGATACAATATATCGTGATAAATTGCTGTATTATGAGCTGGTTGATAAATAACAGTGTTTCTTCAAAATATAGTAAAATTTTTAAAAAGTATTTAGAACCCACAGTATTACATACATTAAATGGTTTCTAATCAGATATCAATGAAAACATGTGCTCCCATCAACAAGGATAAACTTTGTTGTCTGTTCTAGTGATGGATAAGTAATGATAAAAAATAACACAAGAAAGGCTGAACTGCAATACAAAACTAAACTCATTTATTCAGCCTGGCTCTTATGTGGAACTTATTAACTTACTTCTGAATATCACTTCCTACCTTCTTTTATTGTTAGATTTAAATTTTACTGTCTTACTTTTGTATTACATTTTTAGTATATGATTATATTTGTTATAATGATTAATATATATTTTTTAAAGTTTTTACACTTAATCATTTAAGATTTTCTTTAAGCATGTTTTTGGTGTGTTTTTATCTTTCCATTTATTACTGTCTGTTGATTCTTGGCTATATTGCTTTGCCTTTTTTTCCTTTTCTTTTATTTTTCTGTTGGTTATCTCGATTTTTTTGTTTCTATTATTTTAGCTATTTTGGTGTGCTTTAGTCCTCAATTCCCTTTTAACATCCTACCTACTATCGTTACAATTACAGCAGAATACTACTTAGTAGATGGACCTCTGCAAGCATTTATTTGCTAATTAGTTGTAAGAAAAATCCATGATTGTTTTCATTATTACATTTTACCTTTTGTCAGTCATTTTTATGCGTCTATGTAAAGTACTTTGAACTGTAATTGAAATTGTATGAACTGTGCTATATAAATAATGTTTGATTGACTAATAATGTCCCGAAATCTTAGAAATTTACAATTCGTAAGATGTTGTGAAACTACTCTACAATTTATTGATACAGCATCCTGTAACGACATATTCCTGTATATTAGTGTATTAGTATTTTCTTTCACCCCTACATTGCAATTTTTTTGTTACTGTGATACAAACTTTTGAAATAAACACATTGCAATGGTATAAGTTTAGCATAATGATAATAAAAACATATTTCATGCAAACATGTGCTTTTTTTGTTACTTAAAAATAAAACAACTTCAGAATCCTCATTTGATACCCTCGGATAAAGTAGGAGTTGTACGTTTATCTAAGACTATTAGCAAAGTGGGTCATTTCTTGTTTTTATTCATCAAATTTACAGGAAAGTTCCTTCACACTGACTAAATTGCTCTCATGGCACATTCCTTTCACCTCATAACTCAGATGTCGGAGCTGAGAATTATGTTACATCAAGGAATGGGAATCAAAAAACAATTCCAGCTGAGAATCAATTACAACGCTCAAGGAATCAGTATAATTAGCTTTTTTAAATTCCTAATCAGTTTCTTCCAATTTGCTCAGCATGCCTGGCAAAGAGTCCAGAGACCGTCAGCTGAAATGAAAACTAGGTGTTTAGGGCAGAGGTGTGGCTTGACTTTAAATAAATAAATGAATAAATAAGAGGCCTACTGCTCTACTTTCAGTAAATGGAAAAACCAGCACATGGCATTGAATATGAGGTGTGTCATGTGTTTGACACTGTTGTCACTGAAAACCTTTGTAGACCAACTTTTGCCCGTACAGAAAATCTGTAGGAATCGATAAGGGAAATCATTAAAGAATCAGACAGATAAGCAGAATCGTTATTGGCACTGGTTTCACTAAAATCTTAGCAGTTCCCATCCTTTGTTACATCCCTTTTAAAAGCATTCCAGTCATGAGCTCATAGGGATTCCAACCTAAGGAGGTGATCTCATACTATCATGATATTTCTTATAGTTAAATATGTGACTATTTCAAAATTCAACAGACTGTTGTAGATAGGGTAAAATGTTCCTGTATTGCCTAAACACGAACTCTAGAGGAAACAGGAAATGCAGTAACAACACTAATTGAGCAGTTATAGCTCCTTATTTGTTTCAACATTGACAGAAATTCAGCAAAGTCCATTAAACTCAGGCTACTTGAAGCAGAGTGTAGCATCAATCAGAAAAAAAGCCATTCGGGTTTGAAGGCCGAGTCTCTGCTAAGTCAAGGACAACATTGCAACACCCAAACACCATTAACAAAGAAAAAAACACATTAACTGACAAATACTATGGCAAGAAAGCTTTCAATAAACGTGTAAACACTAAAATAATACGCCTAAGATGGTGGGAGACAGCAGTGCAGCCCAAATGTTGATGGTAATTTCTCCCAATGAGATTTAAGTAAAGCTTGAATTAGACACCATTAGAGGCCCTGATCTATTGTGTTGTAGCTGAGGGGACGATTTGGGAAATTAAGTTAACCATTTAGTGTCCGGGCAATTCATCACAAAGGCCGATAGTAATATGATTTTGTATCCATGAAGTCATCCATGACAAAGAGCCAAGAGGAGAATAAAGAGATTCACATTCAAGAGATGAAATGACAAAGAAAATCTGTCACTTACGGGAGAATTTAAAGATTAGAAACTTGACATTTGCTGAAACTTTATTTAGATCAAAGCTAAAAAAAATAAAGCAAAGCAGTTTAATTACCACATTTATTTGTTTATTTTATTAATGTAAGGAGGTGATCTCATACTATCATGAAGCTGTTTGTTTTGCATTAAAGTAGAACATATTTACACTGAAGAGGGTCATTAATGTTATCCTAACCAAGGAGATAAACAACGATAAGGAAAAGTCTTGTTGGTTCTGATAACACACTTAAGTACTCCTGCTTGTACTCATAAAACATTGCTAATTCTTTCCTCAATGTCATTTTACAGTGTGATGTTAGCCTCTTGTTATTCGAGCAGGGAGGTGAAGTAGGAGTCCTTTCTATAGTTTGTTTATATTTTTGAATAAGTTTTGACAAAAGTAGAACTGACTGCAAACTACATCGTGCTAAGTGCAAAAAAAAACACAAGCAAAACTGGAATACTTTCTAAAATACTCAGTTTCAGGCAATGTTCAGGACCAAAGCTTTTGCAAATGTACAGTGCTTAACAATTTTATTAGACCCACCACCTAGTGTAAGGTTTATGCCACATTTGCCCTAAATTAACAGCATTGTCAGTTAACAAAATCATTTTTAAGTCTCTGTGATGGTTAATACACCTGTATGTAGAAGCACTTTCACTTTTTAATGCTTAAATATAATATAATTCATGACTATTTAAATGTTCTGTTTTCCAAAAAAACAGATAAAATAGTAAAGCAAATTATTATTTCTTGACTATGATGTCAAATTATAGTTATTTACTTGCATTTCTGAGCAAAAATAGTTTTAGTGGTTGAGTGTTATGCTTGATTAATTTCTGACTCCACAGAGAAGCCCACCGAGTGGCTCAAATTTGGGTATATAAATATTAATTCAGTTTGAAATTCCTTATTCCTGTTAAAAATGTCCATTAACAATAATCTTTTCAGTTATTAACAAGACAAGGACCTCTAAAATATTTATGTTTTCTTTTTTTTATATGACATATGGTCTGATAAATTTGTTAAGCACTGAGTAGTGGGATGTTTAGTTGATTTTTGAGGGTGGACTATCAAAGTTGTCTCTGAATTCTTACCTACACATAAGGATTATCCCAATGCTCAACTATAGAGCATTGCTAAATTCTAACAGAAATTAAATACTATCTTTATTCATTTGGATACCATTGCAACATAAACAGAGGACCTAGCCTTTCAATAGTTGGTCATTTCCTGTTTCTTATTACAAAATAATGCAGGCACACTAAGTAACAAAAACTAGCTGTTGCATTGGCAGCAAAAGCTTTAGTACTGCTTCTTTGTCTACTTTTTTGTGCAGTTTAGACAGTCTTTTGCTCTCGGCTACATTTGGTTGAAAATATCGCTTAAAACCTGAAGTGTTTAAAAGTTTTTGCTCTTTTTTGACTTTAACTTAGGGCTGGGCAGTATGGACTCAAGTGAAAGCAACATTTAGTAAAGAATAGGGATGGGATTTGACAAGACTTTATCGATACCAGGGCCATTGACAGTTCTGCTCATCAGTCTATTTCTTTGATGATTCCTTTAGCGATTCATGCTAATTTTCAGCATGGGCAAAAGTTTGCCTCCATAGATTTTTGGTGGCAGTAACGTCAGACACATGATATTTGATGCCATGCTGAGTTGATAAACACTAATGTCAGATTCTGGTGTTTCCACTCAGCGCCTTTGTGTAAAAAAATTATGACGCAATTTTGACCTCTTGTGTTTCTGGTATTATTTTTGCCTCTGATGAGAGTGTGTTGTCCTTGATTTGTACGACATGCGGAACAATGGATAAGGATTGATAAGGGAATTGATAGGCGAAAAGACTAATGAAATTGATTCTTTGAGAGAGTTGTTATTGATTCTCAATTCTCAAATATAATTATCCCCTATATTTAAATGCACATTGTTTATTTTTCAAGTATGTAGAATTTAAAAAGTCTTAAAGAATTAGAGTACAGAAAATGTTGATGACCCTGATATTCAGCCCGAATGTCATTTCCTCTGACTAGTTAATGTCCATTTCAGTTTGACTTTGGTATGGCACTGCATGCAGAACTTGTCCAAGCTTTCTCCACCGGGGTGTTTCAGGGGGTTTTGGTACATTAGTGTGGATAGCAAACATCCATTAAAGACCCTAAAATGTGAGCGTGGGTGGGAAATTTTTCACATGCCAGTGTCATTTTCAGATTTACTGGATTACTGCGCTGTAGTAGAGGTGTAATCGTGCTGGCACAGACTCAAGTCTCATTTTGTGCTGACCTGCTCTTAACAGCCAAGTGTGGACGAATCCCCCTGCCCAGAAATAGAGGTATTGAATTTAGTAGGGAGATGAAGGGGGGAGGCAGAGGGGGGAGGAGATGCAGTAGGAGGGTTAGTGGTCTGGTTGAACACACTACGCTGCCCCACCCAGAGGAAACATTCCAGACGGAATTAAAGAGTTAACTCTTCAAACAGTGAACATTCCCACCGGGGGCTCCCAACAAGAGACAGGGGGCTTGATGGGGGTGGGTGGGTGCTTGTCCGTGTCGTAGTTGGGTCCCTGATTGGTGATCTTTCAATTCATTTCACTCAGTGTCGCAGGGGCTGTAAAAGAAAAAAGCCAAGGGGCCTGAATGGGAGGAGCTGGAAGGGAGGGCTCGGTGGTGCAGGCAGAAACACTTTTTTATTTGTCTGAGTCCCAAAGGGCACATCTGCTGCTGGCAGACGGGTGGAGACTTCCCGTGGTGGGTCCAGAACCTTGATTCTCGGACACTGTGGTCAAGCAAACCAGTAAATGGCAATGTCCAGTCTGTCTTGTTATAGGGCTGGGAAATATGGTGGTTATACATCTTGATTTTAAGCTGAATGGGGATGCACAATTTATATCTCTACTTCTTCTGTAATGAAATAAGTAACTAAACTATAATTATAAACATTGATATGATTCAGGTTATAAATCAAATAATGGTGAAACTTGTTTGACACAACAAAATAAAGTCATTACATTAGGGATGGGATCCAGAACAGGTAACAGCCGACAATCTACTTCAACCAATTAAAAGAAATTGACACCATATGCTATATTGCATCACGGTTTTCCTATCAATGCCTTCTGCTTAGAACAGCGTGACTGTCAGAACAGTTCTGTCCTGCATTTGTGAGAGGCAGTAAGCACGAGTGACAATAAAGAAGTCAAAGAAGGAAGTCAAAGAAGTAATCAGAAAACCAATTCACACTTGCAAAAAAAAAACCTAGAAATTATCATAACTTTACCCGAATGAGCTGAATGTGTGAAAGAAAACAGCTGAATTTTTCCCCCCATCTTTACCCGGTAATTTCCTTTCTGTGTAAAGTCTGGGTGGAAATTCATTGAGGACAAGTGGGAAGGGTTAATGATGTTCATCCTGTGCTTCCGGTGCAAAACAGGAAAAAGGGAGACTTGACAGGATAAATAAAATCAACTCTTGTTGCAGGAGAAGTGTTTTTGATAGTAAGGAGAGTAACACAAACACAAATCTGTGTCTGGACTTATAGAAGTGTTGTTTCCACTGCACATCTGCCTGATATAAGTTGTGATCATAGTGCAACGCTCTGCTGCTTTGTCCACTGTGTTATGAACACTGACTTCAGCTGCATGTTTTTGTGTGAACAACCATGCCAGAGAATTGCCCGGGCAATCTATGCTAACATGATCCTGATAGTATCGGGGGATTACATGTGCAAAAAAGGTCCCTGACAGAGAGGAATCATGGCTTCAGTTTATTTTTCCAACAGCCCAACGTGCCATATCTGTGCCTGTGTG
Organism: Cetoscarus ocellatus; assembly: GCA_037902135.1. Taxonomy (NCBI): domain Eukaryota; kingdom Metazoa; phylum Chordata; class Actinopteri; order Labriformes; family Labridae; genus Cetoscarus; species Cetoscarus ocellatus. The sequence goes on from JBAMNC010000359.1 coordinate 94,030, forward strand.
ATATCAAGCACGAGTGAAAACACGAGCAACATGCCGAAACATTAGTCACAGCATTAAATATCTGTAGGGCCGTGTGTTTGACATTGTTGCCACTGAAAGCCTGCACAGGCTAACTTTTATCTATTAAACAAAACAGAAATGCATAAAAAACAGTTGTAAAGAAATGGATAGATAATTAGAACTGGCTCAGGCTCAACTCAAGGTGAACGTCAAGGTGGGAGGAAGAGTGCTAATATATTTCACTTCAGCCACATGTGCAGAGTGAGCACAGTGGTTGTGTACTGCCAAACATGTTTTTGTGATAGTGGGAGGCCATAATTGTAATCAATTAAGTCAGTTGATTGCCCAGCCCTGTCACATGACACCATAAAGTATTCAAGAATTACACATTTCCACTTCCTCTGTCTGTCATGATGACTCTGCCATCCACACAAAAGACCACTGAATCTCGACTGTGTGTGGTTATTCATTTGTGGATTCACAGACTTTAATCCATGATGGGATCCATCAAAAAGAAGAATGATTAACAGTAATACTTACATTTTTACCACTCACTGTTAATATAAGTCAAATATAAGCCACACGGACTTCTTTCAACATGCAGCCTGTGTTTCAAAATACTTGACACATCACATAAGAGTGTTAAAGATCACATATGGACTCTCTGTTCATCATATCTGCACCTTCATATACAGATAAAGCTGATCTGATGTTGAAATGTTCGCTTCCTATGTGGCGTAATTTTCCACATAAAGACCTGTGTCATTGCTGACATGTTTGTGCAGAGAATCATCCCTTTAAGTGCTCCGACTGTCTGTGAGATATGTCTTAGTGCATTTGCACTTACACAAAACTCCTGAAAAAATCCCTAAGTACCTGGAATTTTTCTTACCAGCCCTCAATGTTGCATTTCCATGAGTTTTTGGCTCAATTATGGCCTACTCCATTATGGGTTTGAAAGCAGATACTTTGTATTTCACATGCTTTCATAGAGCCTCCTCAACATAGCAGGTGTCGTCATAGCCTGGATGCTCAAATCTGCTGCTATCCAAAGACACAACAATACAGGACATGGAGCCAACAAGCATGCCCAGTGCTGTGTGTGTGTGAACCTTTATGATTATGTTTGCATGTGGAACTTTTGCTGCGCTGAGCTCCTGCTGAGCCACGTGGCACTGCAGAATCAATTTGAATGTTTTGTTGAAAGTTTTATGTCAGCATTTTTGTAGAAGTGTATTGTGATCAAGGTTGCTATTACACCTTTGATAATACTTACTCAGGGCTGCGACTAACAATAATTTCAGTTATCGATTTGTCGACTGGTTATTTTTTCGATTCAACAATCAATTGGAAACTTTTCCTTTTTTTTTCAAACAGGTGGCCTTGAATGTCCGTAACCTGTTAAAATAATGTGAAATTGTATTCTAAATAAACCCTAAATGTTTGCAAGTGTTGTTACAATTAACAGTTTTAAAAGCCAGCTCTGGAAAAACAGACAAATAAATGGACAGGCCTAAACAAATGTGAGTAACAGATTTTACTTTAGCCTTTGTTTCTCATTTACACATATACTCATCGATATTGTACTGATGACAATGCTGATCATGAATGAAGACTTGATTTTAGCAGGATGAGCTACTTTCAAAGTGCAGATAATTTAATCACTATCCTTTTCATCACTTGTATTAAGAGAAGCAAAATATTTCAGTTTGAAAGACACATCAGCTTGACCATTCAATATATTTCACTTGTCCATTGGGGAAAGAGCCCTTAGGAAGTGTTCAGTAATGGGCAGAACCTTCAAAAGCAAATCCGGCAGGTTATTGGACGAGCGTTCCATCAATCACATTCATTACGATCCAATAAGATAATATGTTTTTTGGGTGTGGCTCAAACAGAACATGAGCCACTTCATAGAAAAGGCTCTCTGCAAAACATGTGGGAAGTGGAGCAAAAATGTCCTTCCTATTGAAAAGAGTGTAGTGTTGTTTGTTTTTCATTTAATAAAGAAATAGGGATGGGAATTGATAAGTTTTTATCAATACCAATGCTGTTAACGATCCTGCTAATCGATCCAACTCTTTAACAATTCCTGTATGAATTCCTGCAGACTTTCTGTGTGGGCAAATGTTAGTCTGTAGATTTTCAGTGGCAACAATGTCAAACACACGTCACAGCATCGATAACTGCTTCTGCAAGTTGCTGGTGTTTCCACTCACTTAAGGTTCTGCAGTAGGCGCCTTTTGTAAGAAATTAAACCACAATTCTGATCGCTTCTCAACCCTGTCAGTGGAAGGAATTAATAAGGGAATTGATTAGCAAAAAAGCTCTTGATATCCGTACTTCGATGGAGCTGTTAACAATTCTCAACTGGAATTGGTTTTCGGTCCCCATCCCTGTAAAGAAATACACTCAAGATCTGATAAAACTCCTACTGAAGCTGTTAGCATCCATGCTAATCACTGTCTGAGTTGTCACGTATGCTATGTCCATTTACATCGGAACTGGAAAGCGGGAAGTGGGAATGACGTCATCTCCGAGTTATCAGCGTTCCAGTTACAAAATTGAAAAAAATGTGCTAATCTACCAGGCTATTGTTAGCCGTTGTGTTAGCCATTGTTAGCACGCCCTGCGTTGTAGTTCGCACATGTCACATGGAGAATGTAAGTGACACTACAGCAGCTTTTCCATATATATACGTCAAACAATACTGTGTATAGGGTTGATTTAGCGCATCAAACACTAGTCAGAAGTGCTGGTAAACGGAATGTTACTGAATAGCTGTTTACACTGGGGGCAGCCATCTTGGATTGTCGACTCGTGGCTCCCATTTCTTCCTGCTCCATTGGGCTGTGGTGCTTTGGGCTGCTCACGGTTGTTGTAGATTTGATTTTGGCAGGATGGATGTGTCTGATTACAGAACTTTGTTCTCTTTGGAGTTTAAGCAAGGGAAAGTTTCTTAAGAACATACGGTGGATTTCATTTTACTGAGAGCCTGCAAAGCCAGAGGGGGATTGTAATACTGTCTGTATCCTCCGCTTAACAAAAAACAACCCATTACTTTGATAGTGACAGTCTTTTTCTGGTAGGTGTGAAGTGGGAAAAATATCCTGCTCTAAATAAATGATTATTTCTATTTATAGTAGTGGACATTTGTTATGGCACATTTGTACATTATACCAATTGTACAGCTAATACATGGGGTATATATGGTCAATATGTGCAGCCAATATATCAACTGTCAATATGGGCAAAAATGTTCATATCTGCCAATACTGACAATTGACTTTTTACACAATTATCCGCTGATATCTATATTTTTTTCGCTAATAATGTGCATCCCTAAATTTGATTCATGTAATGCAGTTCAGCTAAAAAATATCAAGATATGATTTTCTGTCCATGTTGCCTGGCTCCTGTACTACCACTTGAATATAATTTTTAACAGATTTTTAGATTGTAAACAACAAAGTTCGACTTATTGAAGCTCATCATTTTCCTCATGCCCCCATCACCTGCTTCTTCCAGTCTCCACCTCACGTGTATTCAGGGGGGAGGATCAGCGTGAAGAAGACGTTTGTTGTGCTTTTCTCAACAGACCATTTCATGTCGCTTTGCAAACTGTGACAAACTGTAAAGAGCACCAGGTCTCCTGTCCTTTGTGTTAGACGTGTCTTCCTTTCAGCTGAAGTCACTGCTGCTGCAACATCATGCAAATTACTTTTTGGATGACCCTTCATGCGCATCGCCACTGAGGCCCCCTCTGCTTGTCCCCATTTAATTGAATTGAAAGGCAAAAGTTCTCACATTTACATGCAAATGGTGAATGTCCATTAGAGTTGTCACACTTTTTTTTTTTTTTTACCAAATTGACCCTGGAGGATTGGCTTCCTTGCTCCTAATGGAAACTGAGCTACTGATGCCTGCTGTAATTTGATCAGTTGGTAGTGAAACCACAAGCCCCCTCCCCACACCATCGCTGGCTCCATTCGTCCTTTCCAGCCACTCCCACTCAGCATATCTCAACACCTGCTCTTTAATGAAGGCAAACACTGAGAGGGCAATAGCCAAATGAAACAAAGACGTCCACCCTTTGGCAGCTGCAGTGAAATAGAGCCAAGGTCATATGACACTGTTGGGCAAAGTCTCCTTGAGTTTTATATAGGCTGACTGCATATATGACATATACAGTACACATGTGCACAGACTACTGTTCACACTGTGAGCTGCACTGACCCTTGGCACAGAATGTGAGGTCCTGCCGTCCTTGTTACATGTGTGCCCTCTTATGTTGTGTATTTAACTTTTCCTGTCTTTGCACTGTTGCTCACCTGATTCAGTCTTTGCATGTACTTTGTATTTTTGTCCATTTAATATGGAAAAGTATATTTGTACCTGATCCTTCAAGCAGGAAGAACCGCCATGCTCCATTTATATCTAGGTTTCACCTTCCTCTCATACAAATTTGCCAAGTATTTCTAAGAAGTATTACAACTCAAGTGTTATGTGATCAGTACTTCTCTGAGATCAGTTTTACTCATTAGGCACAGACAGGTGCTGATACTAATGTATACATATTTTGATGCAGTTCTTTCATTCTGATTTGTAAAAGACCATCCATTCGTCTTCTGTACCTTATCTGAGACAGTTTGTCACAAATACAAATACAACAGCACCACCACCTTTGCTATGAATTGAATAATCTCCATAAGTGATTACTGTAATGTCTTTTTTTTGCTGTCTTTTTTTTTAACCTAGGAGAAAGTTGTAGTGAGCTTTTTTGCCACTTGTGCATTAACTTTTAAGGTGTAACTGATCAAATTATTGTTTAACCCAAAATAAAACCGGACTCGTGTTTAACCAAGTCAAAACTGGACTTATAAAATGCATTTTGACATGTTTGTTCATCTGTAATCATGTCAAATCAAAACTCTCAATGTCGGACTTACATGCTCAGATATAGCAGTTTGATTTGCTCTGAATATGCACAAAAATAATCAGACTGCACTGGACAAGGCATTCTGCATACATGCTCCACTGCCCCTTTATCGGGCTTTGGCGCAGAAGTTGAGCAGCACCAATGCTAATTATAAAAGAAGTTGTGTTGCACTCTGTTTTGGATATCGTGATAAAAGGGATTTCAATAAGGAGTCAGTTTGTACTGTGATAGCTGCAGGGGTTTGGCAACAGAGCAAAGTTGTAGCATGCACCAGCTCAAGTAGCAGTAGCCATTGGTGCAAGTTGCCAGGCATGAAGTGACATTGACAACCTGAGCTAGAGGGTTAGCTTTTATCTCAGAGGCATGGCTGAGTCAGACTGGAGTTGCTCTTAATTTGAGCCCAACTCCTGTTGTCTCATGTCAGTACGTCCTTTGGCAAAACACTTAAACCCAAATTGACAATCAAAGTTAGAACCAATAGTGAGTGAATGTAAGCATAAATGGGCAAGTGTGACCTGTGGTGTAAAAGCGCTTGGATTAATCAGAGACTGGAAAAGCTCTGTACAACTTCTAGCCCATTTAGCAGAAGAAGAGTATGTATAAAATCACAGACCTGTTAAGTTTGTCTGTGTTTTTGCTGCTTAACTTGGAACCATATAGCTTCCTTTAAATTGTTACCAACAAGAAGAAAGTGGCATTTAGCAGCCTGTAGAACAGCAGCCTTTATACATGAGGCCTCCAAACTTAACCACAAGCCTACTGCACCCCGGAGAATGTCTTTGCAGGCACACCGTTCTCCAACCGTCAGATTTCAGCTGCAGAGAAAAGATACTGGTTTGGTTTGATAATGCACTCTGTGTGCTGCACTGTAGAGAGGCCCGTTCAGTGAGGAGGTGTGGAGGTGAAGAGTGAGAGTTGTCTATTGTTAGTGGGTTTCTTGGCTGTCTTCTTGGCTGAGCTCCAGCCTGGTGTCAGGGGCCTGGAGGTGCTAACTGGGCCACTGTGTCAAGGCCCTTGGGTAAACACAGCAGCTGGCTGGGGCTTCCACAAAGCAATGCAGCGGAGGAGGCTTTCCTTTCACCTCAGCCCGCCTGCTTTTCAGTCTGCACCGTCATTGCGGCGTCTGCCAAAATCCCGTGTAGTTTATAGTAGCATGCAGCCACGTTGTTTGTCTGCCAAGTCTTCAAACACAGGCCAAGCGTAATCGTGTGCTTGTAAGAGGGAGCCGCTGGCGGAGGAGGAAGGAAGAAAAAAGAGAGCTCTTGGCTTCAGCCCAGGAAACGTCACATTACACTAAAAGCAATGTGTTCACAGCTCAGCTTCCAACATTTAGACTCTACATGCAGGGAGGTACATCCTACACAGCTGCTACCTTAATAATTCACAGTTGGAACAAGATAGAAGCATTTTGATCAAAATTACTTATCCTAAATGTTGGTTGGTGTCATATGGTATGGGGAAAAAGACAATTTTCCCAGCATTCATACTGTTCTGTCCATAATACAGTGATTTAATAACACTGTAAAAATAGAGCTGATTATATTGTTTTCTTTTTTGTCTTTTGATTAAAGATATTTGCAGACTTAACCACTTTTCTGGGGATGTCATAATCAGAATGTTTCAAGGCATTCAGCAAAAGAAGAAACTGGACCTTTAAAATGCACATTGCTTAGCCAGTATGACTGAAGTTGCCCTGTATTATATATCTTAAAGTCAAACTGTAATACCTACATTATGTCCTGGATGAGTGGTAGTTTTTGTTTTTTTAATCAGACGGACAGAGGATTTATAGCAGCTCCTGCAGTCACATGTGGATGTGTCATTAGGCAAGACAGATGACCCCAAAGAGCTCCCACTGCTGCATCAGTAATGCGTAAGTTTGTATAAATGTTTATGAATTAGAGGTGACACAAGGTATCAATTTGGTGATATATTTTTGTCCTGGCGAGTGCAGTTTAGATATCCAGATATCAATATGCCTGCCACAAGTATTTATTTTTATAAGAATGCAACATTTATTTGATTCTGTTGATTTTACTCAATTTAATCCAGTAAGTGACATATGTTTAACTGAATACACTGCAAAGACAAGATATTTAAGGTTCAAACTGATAAATGTCATTTTTTTTGCAAATATTCACTAGTTTTGAATTTGATGCCTGCAGCATGTTCCCAAAAAGCAGGGACAGGGGCGACAAAAACTGGGAAAAGTTGAGGAATTGTCAAAAACAGGTTAATTGGAAACAGGTTAGTGTCATGATTGGGTGTAAAAAGCGCATCCTCGAAAGTCGCATTCGTTCACAAGCAAGAATGGGACAAGGTTCACCACTTTGCAAACAAGCAGATAGTCCAACAGTTTAAGAACAATGTTTCTCAATACGCAGTTGCAAAGAATTTAGGGATTTCATTGTCTACAGTCAGTAATAAAACGAACATTGAATGTCTGTGACCTTCCTTTCTTCAGGTGGCACTGCATCAAAAACTAACATCATACTGTGAAGGAATTTTATCACGTGGGCTCAGGAACACTCCGGAAAACCATTGTCATTTCACACAGTTAGTCGCTATATTGTGCAAGTTAAGAGTGTACCACGCAGAGCGAAAGCCATACATCAACTTCAGCTCGTCTGAGATAAACTGATGAAAATGGGAAGTGTGTGCTGTGGTCTGATGAGTCCACATTTCAAATGGATTTTGGAAATCATGGATGTTGTGTTTTCCGGGCAAAAGAGGAAAAAGACCATCCAGGACAAAGTTTAAAAGCCAGCATCTGTGGTGATATGGGGGGTGTGTTCTTGCCCATGGCAAGGGTAACTTGTACATCTGTGAAGACACCATTGACGCTGACGTTGACATCAACGTACATACAGGCTTTGGAGCAACATAAGCTGCCATCCATTTTTATTATCATGCTGTCTTTTTCAGGGACTTCCCTGCTTATTTCAGTGAGACAATGCCAAGCCACATTCTGCACACGTTACAACAGTGTGGCTTTGCAGTAAGAGTGCAGGCACTAGACTGGCCTCCCTGCCAGACCTGTTCACCGTTGAAACTGTGTGGCACATTATGAAGCTCAAAATACAACAACAGAGACCCCAAAATATTGAGCAAGTGAAGCCGTACATTAAGCAAGAAAGGGACCGAATTCCACCTGCAAAGCCTCAACAATTAGTGTCCTTAGTTCACAAATGCTTATTAAGTGTTGTTTAAAGGAAAGGTGATCTAACACTGTGGTAAATGTGCCCTTATCCCAGTTTTTTGGAATTTGTTGCAGGAATCAAATTCAAAATGAGTGAATACTTTAAAAAATACAGTAATGTTTTTCAATTTGAACGTTAAATATTTGTCGTTTAAGTGTATTCAATTAAATGTGGGTCAAAAAGGATTTGCAAACCATTGTACTCTATTTTTATTTGTTTCACGCAATGTCCCAACTTCACTGGAATTGGGGTATGCAATTAAATAAGTGTGACATGCAACATTAAAAACATGTTGAATAGTCAGAGGTGCTTTACAAGCTCAAGTCCATTTACCACTGCTGTTTTAGCAATTAGTGTGGAAATTTGAGAATATCATGAAAATACAGATGCAAATTGGTGCAGCTATGAATAAAAGACAGACATGTTATTTCTCAATGTGAATGCATATTGTCCCTTTCAGATAAACATTTGCATTGCTTTCACTTGTGCTGGATCAAAACGCTTGTTGTGAATAATTTCACTTGGTAAAAAACACATCATGTTCTGACCTTTAGCTAATCTGGTTAATAGACAATCACACTGTGAATAGTACTATGGACCATGTGAACTGCAGTCAATAATTTCAAAAGCCATGTTAGTAAATGATTAAAGAGTGGCACAGAAAATTGAATTATTAACACTGGGGTCTGCAATGCATGTAGGTTATAATAAGAGCTTATACGTTGCAGCTGCAGGAGGTTATCGGACATTTTGCTCCATTGTCTGGTTTCCTTCCCTCTGAGGGAGACTCAAGTGTTAAATGTTTCCCCTGCACTTTATCATCTGACGGCAGAAATATCTGTTAAGTCTCCTTACAGACTGACTGTGGGAATTATTGTGATTCTGTGGGCCAAAAATTCTTTAGTTTATAAGTTCTCTGAGGCTTTTTCCCTGTAAACATCTTTATATTATTGGGGAATACAGTTCAATAGTGTTTGCGGCAGATTTGGGATGCCCCAACCCCCAGCGGAGTCAGCCTTGATTAGCCCGCCATCTGGTCAAACAAAGACATCTCAGGTTTTCCTGCCCTAAATAAATGTGATTAGAAAACCTGAGGAAGCCCATTCAGCACTGGGAGGATGTGTGCTTGGATGTTTGGTTTGAAAGAAGTGGAAAAGATGTTAACTTAATGATTGATAGCATGAAGCTAGAACAAAATGAATGTGTTTGGCTGAGATGTCCTCCATTTGAGTCGTCCTATTCGGAATTTTTGAATCAGACATTTAGAGATTGAGAGTACTTGAATACTTTTTAAGATATCTATTTATTAAAGAAAGGTATTTAATGTATCATACCCAAGGAACTAGGTTGATAGTCATAGAATGACTGAAAAATGTAAAGTTTCCAAGATATATTGGGGCAGTTTCAAACAAGATAAAGGATACGATTATACTGGCTAAACTGGGATGTTGATTATTAAAAATATAAAATTGATGTCAAGTCAAAATATTGTTTACTTCAAGAACAGTAATAGTAATACATAATATATTTGAAATGTTCTTAATTTGGCTGAAAATAAATGATTAACCATTAGAATCAATCCATTATAGTGTTGTTAATGTATTGTTATTGACAACAGTTTGTGATCCACTATTAAACACTGAGAAGAGCGCAGCTGCAACAAGCATACTAGCGAGTCAGTGTGGCCTCATTTGTGTTTATTGATGTGTTAGTGAAAATAACATGTTTTCGAAAACATGCTCACTGAGAATCTCATGAAGAAGAAAAATCTCTTTCTTACCAAAGCCAGAGAAAACCATGAATCCCTTTTTCTCCTCTCCTCGTCCATGTTGGCACAGCACGAGGGAGGAGAAAAATGGAGACAAGGCATCAAGGCAAAAACGTTGCGTTGAGTTGCATAGAATCGTGTTGCATAGAATCGTGCCATATCACTCAGTCTGTAAGGACAATCACATCGTATTCTCTGTAATTAGCCTTACGCTTTGTTGCTGATGCTTGGGCATGTCACATTCAGTTAGGACACAGTGTTAGGAGCCAATATTGTAAAAAGTTAAGTCAGGAAATGCAAATTAACGTTAGCTGTGAGCATTATCTCCAAGTCAAATGCTTGTGTGTCAGTCAAAAGTCCATCATAGTCATTCTTTTGTTACTTGAAACCTTTTTTAATGACTGTCTGGACTCATTTTTAAAAAAGTGGTCACTCAAAAAGTTCGATAGAATAATGCTACTTAAAAAGCTGACAAAAAACATTAGTCTCACACAATTGTAACCATACTTCAAAATGTTAGATATGTGTAATTGTGTTAAAATATGATTACACACAGTCCTGTCAGTGGTACCATCAAATAAACTACAGCAATGCTTTACTTCTTAATACCTTTAGACTCTTAATGCCTGGCGCACACACACATCAAATTTCTGAAAAAATCTGAACCTGCTTTAAAAGAGACCTAAAACATGATGATAAGTAATGACAGATTAAAAGTTTCGTTCCTGTGTTGTGTGGTTCTGTAGTGAAATGATCGGCACAGCAACCCACAAACTAACAAAGTCTACACCTTCTCAGCTCACTAAATATAGTCAGCTGTTGGCTACCAGGGGCTTACTCCTCCTCTCCTTTTCAGTGTGGTTGTGCTATGTTTTCACAGCATGTTGTATTAGACTTGTGTTGTTGCTATGAATCCATGAGTTGGTCCTTAGTTTTTGGTATTCGCCTACTTCATGCTTCCTTTTTGCTGTCTTCACAGTGGCTGTGTTTGTTGTATTTCCTACTTTTGCCAGTTTGCTTCCTGATAAAGCTGCTGTTCTTGTCCATGTGAGAAAACCCAGAGGATGAGCTTGGCTGTCCTGTTTTCCACCATTCTACAAGATTTCTTATCATGAACGTTGAACATGTTTAATTTCTATTTCAGATCGAGGTGGCTTGCATTCTCCTGTTAGCCTGTAGGGAAGGGTGATATCAAATCTCACATCACATGAAATTATGACACAATAGTTTTTAGGACCATAAGATAATGAAGCCTTTGCTGATTTTGGCCAGAAGGGGGAAATCGGGCCAAAAATCTAGGCCAATTATCCTGTAATGTGTGCCATACTTGAGTTTTATCATCTAATATCATTTAAGTCCTTGTAATGCGTACTGTCAAACCTTGTAAAAGTTTAAATTGTTAAAGTGAAATATAAATGAATAAAAGTTTTCAAGGCAGAACTTTTTTTCTAGTATTTTCCTTAGTGATGACAAAGTTGATCATAAATCTAACCAATTGTCCATCCATAGCACTAAAAATAAGAATACATAATAAATAAATGGGCCAGTCATAACACAAAACATTGTGAGTTATTTATTGTTTTACTGTTAAAAAGGAATGTTTGGTGGCATCAGTAATTCTGCCTAAAAGTGAGCTGTAAAGCACCTCTGGTGCAGTATTAAATATGGGTGAATGAATGTGGACCACGCACTGTGCAAACACCTGCTTACCTGTAAATCTGTCATCGGAAACTTATATGTCTTCACATTTATTGGCTGTACTATTCTCAGTATGTGCTTTTGCCTCTGCTCTATTACATTCTGTACATTCTGTTTGCTTCCTTATCTGTATCATATTCCCTGCTGCTGCAACCGGCCAATTTCCCCATGAGAATCATTACACTTTTATCTAATCTGATCACATAGGCCGGACCTCTGCCATGTCTGTTTATGGACTGCATTTAAGTGGGCCTTGTATCTCCAGGATGTCGACAATTCAAATGTCTACTTGACTGAATGTAATAATTTACTTGCAAAATATAATTTCCTCTTAACCTGCACATAAAGAAAAGTGACTGACAGATGACATAATATGATCAGGATCTGAAAAGGCTGTGAGGTAATAGCAGATTATACTGTTATATAAGTTAGGATGTTTGTTAATGGTTGATCAATGACTGAATATTTTCTTCTTGACGATGATAAGTGAACAGAGGGGCTGAGTAATCCTTGGAAAATGGCTTTGTGATATCTTTTTCTATTGTAACATAATGTGTATTGCACTATGAATGAATACAGCAAGCTATTGCAAAAAAATGCAGCAAGTTTATGTACACTTTAAAAATGAATCATACAATCATTTTATTATTTTGGAGCCTCGCATACACACAAAAGAGTTTGAGGGTCAAGCTTGAGAAATAAAAAATCAAACAAGATTGTTTTTTAATTATGCACAAGTGTAAAGTCAAAAAGGTTGAGAGATCTAAAACACCATTTTAGAAAAAAAGGTCAGTAGAAAGCAAAGTAGACATTAAAATTATGTAATATTTGATTTTGGAAGATATCCCATATGCAAGTATTTCTGTACTCATTATCCCAGGTACAGATATTTTTGGTGGAGACCACATGCTCTAAACTTTACTAAAATGGACTTGTTTCTTTCAATGTGACAGTTTTTGTGTAGGAACCATTGTTAAACAAGAAAACAACTTGTAAAACTTCAAAAGATGAAACTCTTGATTTTTAAATGTTCCCATGCAGTGATGATATGGTGAAGCAATATGCTAAATTTGTGTATTTTGCCCTATATGTAAATATCTGCAAAAAATCTGATATGTGCTAGTAATGATATTTAACTTCTTAGACGATCTGCCGATTCCAATACTGTCCTAATAATATTGTGCATCCCTAATAAAAATGTGTGTTTTTAAAGTTTATTTCGTGGCTTTTTATGCTTTTTTATTGTCAATAAAGGTCAGTTTATAGAGCTTGACGCTGAGGAGAGAGAGTGAAGGGAATGACAGCCTAGGAAGGAGCATGAGTTTGTGACCAAATGTATTTTGGGTTAATCTGAGTAAAAAGTGTTTACAATAGAAAGATCAGCCACCACCAGCAACACTCTTTTTCGTGACTTGCGTAATAGTCCACTTACACAGTTTAGTATGACTTGTTTCCACATGGCTGCACGTCTGTTTAATTTCGGCAGAATTGCGGTCAACTCTACAGTCACGCTAGCTTAACTTACCTTTTCTTCCACATCGCAGTTAGTTTACATTTCAGAATTAATCTTGTAAATAATGTTAGTAATGTGTTAGTGCTTTCCATGTGGGAAAGTTGGTTTCCCTCATGGCTGCTGCCGCTGCTGATTGGACTTGAGTAATCACACAGCTGATGTCTCTGCCATTTCCACTTCTTTCTGCCAAAGCATTAGTGCAGGTCTGTTGGAGTCGCGTGAGGCTGCTGCACTAAATAAGAGTGTTTGTTGCTGTAGAGAGCAACACACAGCTCACACTCCAGTCTATCTGAGAGCCTCTTCAGTGTTTGTTTCTGTGTCTTGATGGCATGAAAAGGCTCCTACGTGTGCATCTAAAACCAGTAAATTAATCAGCTGTATTTTCTGGAGACTCGCTGATCAAGGCTAAACAGAGCTGTAGGTGCACCTTAAGTCTTTTTATCATGACCCTCTTGCAGCATTTAAGCAACTGTATAACACAACAAGAGGGAGACGTGCAGGTCACAGCTTTGTTTAAAGTTTCCCAACATTGAAGTCAAAATACCCCAAAAAACATTCTTGCTATAATATGTACCTGTGTGTAAGGATGGTTATATAGGCTACAGGTGTCAGACTGCAAATATAGCAAGCTTACACCTCGTGTTTGTTGTACGGAATTAGAGGAGCTTATTTTCTCGGCTAATTAGTTACCATAAGCTGCATGTGTGATCCAAGCATCACTTTAGACCCTCATTTACCATGGCTCTTAATGTTTGCTCTGCTGATGACCAAGGATGTTGCAGCACAAGCATTTTAAAAATACGCATTCAAATGGGAACACTTGTTGCTTAAAGCATACAGAAACGAAAAAAGAAGTCAGGGGCACCCAAATATTTGGTACATTGTTCTTTTTATTTACAAGAATTGAGGACAAACTCCAACTTAGTGTCTAAATTTCACAGGTACATTGGCAAGTGAGGCAGGGCACTTAATGAGGATCAAAAACTGTACTTTCATATTTTCCACAGAATTGTGATACACTGTATCTTAGTCCATTACAGATTTAGTACTGGTACCAACATTTATGTTACCTACCTAACAGATTCAAAAATCAACAACTCTGGTTCTTCGCTTCAGTACTATTCACTTAACATCAGAAACAAAGATGTCCCCCGTCCCCCGCTAAGTCTGCATATTTCCCTCTCACTGTTGAGTTTCAACTCGTTACGCTCATTCTGTCTTCATGGTGCCACAGCAGAGTTGAAACATGAAAGGGGCAAATATATTACAGCTTGAATCAGCCATGTGAGTGGGTAATTAATGCACCATTTTCTTAAAAAAGCATTGGCATAGAAACTGGTTTGGTACTGGCACAGTTTTGAAAATATTAATTTAGTGTTGGTGTTATGAATAAATCATATCTAGCACTAGTCTTGACTTTTTATTTTCATTATTTTTTGCCTTTTTGGCCTTTACTTGTAGTGGAGAGACAGTGCGTGGACGTAACCCTCTCTACTACTGGTGCTCTCTTAGTTGGACTATTGTCAGAACAGAAAACTCACAATAATGATATCAAAAAAAGTAAAAGCTATTGATTCAATCTACCTTTTTTTCCTGTGAACAATTTAAGAAGTAAAAATTAGGTTACCGGTAAAATGATGAACCCTGGTAAAATTTCAGATGGTTATTATTACTGTTTCCTGTTTTAATTACCGTTAAAACCGTGCTAGATGACCCCACTTTGCCAAACACTCATGGTGATGCTGCTCATTACCTGAAAAGGCCAGATCTTTGTCCTAATTAAAAGATGCAGACGCAGGCACGCATGCGCAGTTTGCAGTGTTTGGCCTCTAAAAGTGAAAGTATGGCGGTTGGTACCCGCACGGACACTGTAGCAGAGATTTTTCCCCCCTTGAAACAGACAAAGTCTGAAGTCTGGTTGTATTTCACATGAAAAGGGTGAGAAAATTCACTCAAATGACATTTCCTGACATTTATTGTCCAAAAAGACCAGGCAGCCTGTTATAATTATTGTATTTAAAGGGTAAAATGATTTCACTGTGTGTAAAAGTACTTTCTGAACATTTTGAGCACATTGCAACAATACCGCGATAATAATGATAACCGTGATAATTTTGGTCCCAATAACCGTGATATGAAATTTTCATACTGTTACATCCCTAATTCTTTCCTTGACATACCTGTCACTCATTTTGCTCCCTCTGGGCTTTTGTCATCAACACCCTCCTCACATTTCCTTCTAACAAAGAAGTTGTAGCATTTTTAGAGAGGTAGAAATACCAATACATTTCCCTGTTGTTTGTAATGGTAGATCCTGCCATTTTGTGCACAGGCATATTTCTAGACTCGTTTTATATATATTCATTTAACAATAAGATAGTTTCATGTTGAAGTTTTGGAAGATAGTGCAGCTTTAGGTGTCATTGTAGACAAGTATTGCGATGTCTGAACCACATAGTGGACCTTTGATAAAGTTAAAGCATGCACTTCAATACCAAGAGGGAAGTATAGTTTACTTTTGAGACATATTTCGGGAAAATGAATTTATGTCATTATTCATTTACTTTTTTAGAGGGGGAAAATGATTCAATCTCAAATTGAGTTCAGTGCAGAAAAACTGTAGATTTCATCTTTCGAACATATTTCTCAGCCCTACATTAAAGTCAAATCCACCCGGGACAAATGTTACACAGTTTTTTTTTTTTTTTTTTATTAACATATGTACTTAAAAAATAACTAAAAACCCTCTGGTGCTCATCCCCAATCCAAAGTTGCCTGCCATCAAATTTGATTCACTAATTCCTGTATAAATCTTGATTTGGTTGTAAGTTTATTCATTTATGCCCCTGCTGCCTACTGCTCCTCCAGTAGCAATGCAGTTGCTAGTTGCACCCTGGAGATGGGCTCCAGATGCGTGACGCACGGCACCATCCCAGCCCACTTCCCTGGGGGGCACTGGGCTGTCAGAGGTGGAATGCCCCGGCACACTTAACGCTAGCTGAGAGGAAACAGATACCTCTGCCTCCAAACGGAGAAATCGCTGTCTATCGATTAGACTCTACAAAAAGCTGTGAATTGCGCTTATGGTTTTAACATTTGATACTGCAGATTCAAAGAGATAGTCATAACACTGACTCCTCTGATGGAGGAAACCCTGAGAATTATGGGACTTGTTTCCTGCATCCCCGTTACCCCCATACACACCACACAAAGAAGTCATTTTGCCATCTGACTACAGGCGTAGTGACCTCTGTCATTTCTTATGTAATTAGATTTGATGTGTCCTAATAGTAGTGGAGGTTTAATGCTGATCGTGAATGTATCAAGTTCCTGGTGCTGTCACTATAATGAGAATGAATATAAAGGCCTATCAGGTCTGTGTGATGTCTCCAGCTGCCATTAGCATGAGGGTGAAGTGGATTCTTGCTCTTTGAAAGATGTGAGATATGCTAGGTATTTTTAGCTAATAGCTGCTTTGACCTGAATGCAGCATCATAGCTTTTGCTCAAAGCAGCCTTGATTACACGGGGCCTCCAAAAAATGTGGTTTTATTGCACTTGATGCCTCATGAGAATGTGAATATGAGTCTTTGTGAAACGTTAAATACTTTGAATATTACAGACAGCTTAAATGTTTTTTATAGGACACTTCACAGATCAAATTAGCACCCTTAAATCAAGGGGCTTCCAGACCAGAGATAAAAGCAAAGCTGCAAAGCATTTATCTCAGCCTGGAGCTCAGCCTAAAAATAATATATGTATATATATATATTACAAGACAAAAAGGATGGGAAAGATTTAGTTTGATCTTAAGCAAGGAGTGATCCCTGTCTTGGTAACGTGACTAAGGAAAAAGTAAAATCAAAAACAAGAAAAAAGAGATAAGCTGGCAGAAAGGAAAACCCAAACGCTAGGAGAAATAGCATAGCATCCCTGAAGAGCAATCAGAATTTGAGTAGAGAGATGATGAATTACATGATACAGGAGTTATCAGACTTTAAAAAATGCATGGTGTAGAGTTTATAGAGCATCATAAAGTAGAAAACATACTTAATAGAACATAAGTAGATCTATTCAGTAGGTTCACCCTCTCTGTACTAGTTTGATGGTTGTAACAGAAATGACAGACAGAAGAAAGACATCAGGGGGGAGTACTGTGCCCTGTGTGGGTGCATGTCCTAGTGTCTGTCTGTGTGTTGGTGCATCTTTATGTTGAGGTGATGACCTGACTTACCTTTGCTCCACTTGCTTTTTGATTCTATATTTCCCACTTAAGGGATTATATTTGGTATTTTAATCCCATCTGGTGAAGTTTCTAGCCAGCCAAGCTGAGACAAAAGCCCTTTTCACAGTGCATCCATGCAAGACCAGGTAACAGCGCTTGTTCCTAATTCACACAAAGGCAGACACACACACTCACAGCGCTTCCGATACCAATGGTACCTCTGATTCTACCTCTGGAGACGGAGCAAATGGGGGGTCAACTTGTTCCCCTCATTCCATCTCAAGATCTTCAGGGTGGAGGCAATGCACTGCAGAGGTGTAAATATGGCAGTGTGAATGGGCTTAAAAAGTGATGCAAAGACATTGCTGACCCCTGAATGCGTAGTGTCATTGTTATGAGTGTTACTTATGTGATATATCTGACATGGAAACAAAGACTAATTGTGGACTCTGCAATGTCTGACTTTATGTATTGTCCAACTTTCAACTGTATTTTGTTTCACTGTTTTCATTGTTAGTGGAGCAAAGTCTGTCCTCTTGTTGTGATAATAAAAGCCACAGCTTGAGAGCCAGTTACACTATCATCTTGATTTCCTCCGTTTTTGTTTTGATCGAATGTTCAAGAAAATTTGCATGACCAAGCCAAGACCTGCCCATATGGAGGTTCTATGAAAGCAAATACTGTAATGGAAAACAAAGTGCATGATACCAAAAACTGAGAAGAACTGAGTAGAGTCGGGTCAGTACCACAAACAATACCCTTAGTCAAGGGGGCTGTAGAGTCTTGTCTCCTGTGATGAAAAACCTCAGTGAGTTGTCACCATAACAGATGTGAAATGAAAATCTTTAGGTTAGCTTCCTGCACTTTAAATGCGGTGTAAAAAGGCTTCGTTAAAAACAACATAATAGCCTTTGCTTAAAGTGGCCTTGATTACATGGAGCCCAAAAACTGTGCTTTTATTGTGTAGTTCCTATGACTTAATTCCCCATGAGTGTTGTGTGAACCTTATGTAATACCCTAAATCTGGGTTACAAAGAGAAAGCAAGTGCCAGCCCAGTATCTATCTCCCCCAACAGTGTGTAAAAAAACAACATTGTGGAAAGTTCAAAGAAAATTAAAAAGGGCATCAAAAAGCACATGGAAATTACTAATAATGCTGATAACAATAGTGAAATAGGTAACTGTAGCTCTGACCTGATTGCAGTGTAATGTGTCGTGACTGCCCCCCACCCCACCACCCAAATCTGGCTTGGTTGTATAATTCTTTAGTCCTGATGCCTCATAACGATGTGAAAATGCATCTTGTGTAATACAGTCAGATCAAATCAGGGTCACATGGGGGAAAGCAAGTGCCAGCAAAACACTGAATTTTGCCCTGAAAAGTAAAGAAATAGTACAATTACAGGACCAAATGTATAAAAAAAATGTTTTAAATGTTAGAACAAATCTACTGAAGTTCCCTAATGCATGGTGAAACGGTGAATAAAGATGGAAAAGAGGGCTGAAAAATTAAAAATAAGAAATAATGCTGCTTTTCACCTGTAAAAATTGTCTAAGAACTGCCTGACCTGAATGCAACATTAAAGCTTTTGCTTAAAGCAGCCTTGTTTACATGGGCCCCCCAAAAATGTGGTTTTATCGTTAATTCTTCCAACTTCATGCCTTATGAGAGTGTGAATATGCATCTTATGCAATTCCCTCAGATCAAATCAGGGTCACAAGGGGAAAGCAAGTGGCAGCACAGCGTGTATCTTAGCTTGTCCTAATTAAAAGCAGAGCATAATTCCTGGACAGAAAAGAAGAACAAAAAAATTCCTTTTAGAAATAGATCAACAAGGCATGGTGGCAAGGTTAGACAAGGTGTAGGGGAGTTATAAACACAAAGCAGCAGGATATAATTCTGGTCAAAGTAATAAATAGCCAAATTTTTTATCCCATAAGAAACCGTTAATAACAGCTTTGACCTGAATGCAGTATTATAGCTTTTGCTCAGAGGCCCTGATTACATGGGCTTATCAAAATATGTGGTTTTATTGTACTTAATGCCTCATGAGATTGTGAATGCGTCTTTATGAAACCTTGAATATTTTGCATAGTACAGGCAACCTTAAGTTTTACACAGTATACTTCACAGAGCAAAACTAATACCTTCAAATCAAATTATGAGTGAGGGGGTACTGAGGGGGCCCTGTGCAAGTCTGAGCATAGTTTAGTAGGAAAATCTAGTCTCTGAGGTACACTTTCTAATGGGCCTGAAACTCTCTGGGAAAGGGTTAACTGGTGAAGTACTGTATGTAGTGGCACAGATGTGATTCACTAAAATGTTTGCTCTGCCTGTGAAAGGGTCTTTGAACCAATGAGTGTGAACTTCTGGCCACACCAGCCTATAAACGTTGCATTTATGTGAGGCAGCGAAAGGGGCCAGCTAGTGTAATGGGGGATGGGGCCTCTGCCTGTGGAATGTGGTGTCTTGGTGAAAGGGCCTGAGCTGAACAAATGCAGTCAGTTTATTTGGCAAACCAGACTTGCTGGTCACCAACAGACGTGTTTACCCAAGAACTAAACTTGCAGATCCTCCCCTTTTTCTCCTAGACGGAGCTCTTTTCTTTCTTCTTGTTACAGTGTGTGCTCTCGCCGTCTCCCTCTCTGGGTGTGAAATTGTACGAGCTGAAAAAGTGTGTTGATAAGAGCTTTTCTTCCGTGAGAGTCTGCCTGCCTATTTTCCTTCTGTCTTTCTTTCCATGCCCCCCCCTGCCTCCCCTCCTCTTGTCTTTTTCCCTGTTTCTCTTTTTCAGCTTTGTAATTGGAGTGATTAATGGAGGGAGGGGTGGTCTTGCCTGGGGGCCTACTTTTCAGTAGCCTCTTTAGAGGTGCAGCACCGCTGAGGCCGGTGCAGGTAGCAACACGTTCGGCCCCTGGACGTTTAGCCCCCTGTCCCTGCCACTTTGTCTGCGCCCTCAAAGCCAGAAATCTCCCCGTGCTATAAACAAGACCGGACGCTCGGAGGCAGGCATGCCCCTGGGTCCTGTTTTCTGCTGCTGGCCTGCTCTCATGTGATATGACCTCTCTTATGCTCCATAGTAATTCTTAATGAGAGCAGAGATGTGTTTGTTAGGAGGGACTCTGCCATATGCTCCCAAGTGGCAGTGAGATTTACTTCCCTCCTCTTGCACATGGAAACCCGATTAGCCAGAGCCTTTGTTGGCGGTAGCGTATGGGCAGCTCACCATAAGATCTTTTACAGTAGTTAGCAGATAAAGGACGCCATCCGCTCAGCCCAACTCCCAAAGCTCCGGCCCCTAACCCACGGCCCCCTCCCCTGCAGAAAGAAGAACTATGAACGATTCTTAGAGTCCCGCTGTGGGATCAAGGCCTCAATTATTTGATCTGGATTAGAGATTGCTGCCCCCCCCATGCTAGTTTTTACAGTCATGCTGAGAGGAAGCAGATTCGCTTTCTTTTAGAGCATGAGGCCGGACAGCAGATGGACTTACAGTAAAGGCATTGGAGCTCTTGTTCTCAAGTAGATGAGGAAGTGTAATTCCTGTTGGATATTTAATTATCAACTTTAATCACACATGCAGTGCTCTCCTCTAAGCAAATGAGTGAGAACCAGAGATTTCTTCGTATTAAGCTAAAAATACATAGTAGTTGGTTCTGGCCAACATCCAATCTCCTCTGCTGACCAGTAATAACACACACACCTCTTCATTGTCAAGAACACCAGGTCTTAGGCCCCATTTATGCGACAACGTTGTCACAAGAAACGGAAAGATTTTCAAAGTGCTCTGCGAGAATGACTGAAAATGCAGTTGCATGCATGTAGGTTTGTAATGCAACAGCGGTGTTACAATATACGTCTGCATGCTAACGCTCTCCAGTGAAGGCAAACTTTTCAGTTATATTCGCTAAGGACTCAGCCCTTGGCGAATCTAACAAATTCATCTACTGGTCAGAGTATTGACGCGGCAAATCCACATTTTGTTGGAGGAGCGATAACAAACCGAGCACAGTAAGCAGCGCACGTGTTGCTCAGTAATCAGCCGTTGTTGTTGTTCCTAGGTGCTGCGCATGTGGCACGTGTCACCGTTTTCCCAGTAGGTCATCAGACTAATTTCCTTTCATTTGGCCACACCCAAAATCTGAATTCATCTTCAATGATAGGGAGCCATTAAAAGTTATATCTGTTCAGTTTGAGTGTGAATGAGTAACTGATGTAACTTAGAAATTGAGGACACAGTGGGGTCTTAAAATGTACAAGGAGGGTCTTGGAAAAGGTCTCAATATGACTATACAACAATTGACTTTGTAAGCTATAATCTGCCGACACCTTTGTCGCGTCAATAATATGGTGCGTTCCTGCATTTATGTCAGATGTGCTTATTCAGACTCACTCTTGGATATTACGAGCCTGACTCTCACATTACCATCCAGTCCAAATTAAGCGAGTTAAAGCACTCAGCGTTTGTGTATCCTCCTTTCTGGCTACATGCCATTAACGCTATTGTTGGCTGCTGTCCAGTTTTTTGCCGGTGGCCTTGATTGTGATTAAATTACTGCCGCTGTGCCTGTTTAAAAGATTTCCCTCGCTGAACTGTTTTGACAGGCAGCAATTTGGCCCAAAAAGATTAGTGCAGGAATGAGATGTTAAGAGTACCTGTGGGATGAGAGGAGCTCTCCTGTTTCTGCTTTACGGGAATGTTGGAGAATTTCACTAAAGCCTCCTCTGATAGGGCTCAGCCTGTGACGTTTTGTGTGGCTTTTTTATTGTCTGAGGTTGCTATAGTGACTTTCCTTGTATGTACATGTATTTTGTTTAAATTGTGGAGGGGTTTGGCTGTTTACTCTGTGTTTATTTTGCAGATACAGCAGCTTGATGAGGCTTTACCCTGGAAACCGGACTTGTTTCAGTTAAAGTTAGGGTGTCTGTCTGAGGTAAAGGGCTAGGTCACCCTGGTAGCTGCGATCCTGCCCTCATCTCAGTTTCTCTGGCGTGGCGGTAGATGACTGAGGATGATGAGTATTGACGTGTGCTGTGAGATTGCGTCCGGAGGGGGCTGGGGACTTCCCTGTGTTTGCACATCCAGGGCTATTGATCCTGGCCTCCTGTTCAATGGCTGTGACCCAGGGGACTCGGTCTGCAGCGTGGAGCTGTGTACGCTGGGACACACGGAGCCATGACAGTAGCTGGGAGTGCAAATACGAGGGGTTAGGGGCATGGCTCAGGGCTAACAGGGCTCTAATATGGCAGAGACACGTGCCACTCTTCATTAAGCCTTGTTCATTCTGTAGGATTGCACCGATGGGCCGCAGAACAACAAATGCTTTCAGGTCTACACCGTATTTCTGATGAAATCTGGTGTCATTCTGCTTATCCAGCAGCCAGAGTCATCCAGCCTGTTATCAATGGAAAAAAAATGAACTAGTTCATGTTACAGCTGGGTGGCATGGAAGAAGAATCTTATCTTACTGTGTCTCAGGTAGAAAATAATACACAAAATACATTTTTATAGTGTCATTCTGTTAAAAATATATTTATAACAATACCATAAATTTTGATATGAATGTAGAAAAAATGTAAAACAGTTTTGATGCCTGTTTGATATCATTACAACAAAATAGACCTAGACAACTAATAAAGGTTAATTTCTTGTTTTTAATTCTCAAAGAATGCAACAAACTCCTACACACTGTATGAATTATAACAAAACATTTCTAACATTACTGTAATTCTAATTCTAATGCAGAATAACTCCTACTACACTATGTCCAAATTGTGCAAAAACATTGGCAACATTCCCTTATATTGAGGTTGTCAACTTTTGTTGTCTCTGAAATACCA
This sequence comes from Cetoscarus ocellatus, assembly GCA_037902135.1. Lineage (NCBI taxonomy): Eukaryota > Metazoa > Chordata > Actinopteri > Labriformes > Labridae > Cetoscarus > Cetoscarus ocellatus. The sequence goes on from JBAMNC010000359.1 coordinate 117,214, forward strand.
TGTGTTTCAAAATGATAAAATCTCCATTATTTTATTCAGTGGTCATTTCAAACAGTGCTTAATGATCATTATTCATATTTTAATAAAAGGCAAAGAGAGAGAGAGAGACAGCTGTCAGACAGTGACAGTGAATTGTACAAAAACATTGGCAATATTCGAAAAGGGCCAGATTCAGTGAGATTGTCAGTGTATATATGAGGATTGGACAGTGCAGTCGTGCTTACAGTTTAGATGATGAAGAATTAGAGTTACCTGATGGATCAAGATCAATATCTGCCAGCGAGAATAAAAAGTCCACCATCATCCTGACACAATAAATGTTGGTAGTCTCAGATATAATCATCCACGGTTGATACTCCAAGCAGCACATTCAGGTTGCAAAAAATATCTCATCCACTCGTCCGAGGAAATGACAGAGCAACAGCAGCAGAGAAACTGTGAAGTCCCCAAACTTTGTTCTGTTTTCCTTAAAAAAATATTAATCCAGAGTTGAAACCTTGTGTGAAATCAGAGCTGAGACTGGCAGCTTTCATATGAGGTTTTTGTATTACTTTTTGAGCAAACAATCAGCAGCTGTAAGAACAAAACAAAGCATGATCAGACAGTTGGATCAGCTGATCTGACCAGCTGGTGAAAGATATTTAGCATCTGCAGCAAAACACCTGATCAGGGCATCCTCATTTAAAACAAGTATCCCAGCATTTGGTGTCTTAGACTTTATTTATTGTTGCTGTGGCATCAAACAGTCATTTAAACAGCTTAATTTTTACAAATGATATGACTATTCTTTAAACAGAACAAGGTAATACAATAATATTTCCCTTTCAGATTATGTTGTGGTCAGTCATTACAGTGCTGTTGGTGTTTTGCACTGTAAACAGTCTTTAACATAACATCAGGCCTGCTATCTCATTTCACATCAACATCTTACCCAACATCTTATTTGAAACCATATCAGGACCTCTTGAAGTTTTTGATAAATTTCTCTGCCCTGCTCTGCTGCATACAGCACGGCTGCTTCACAGGCAGTTAATAGCTGTTATTATATTATGATAATTCTAAAAATGCATCACTACAATGAGGACTTCCTGTTGTCAGCAACAGCCATTTGAGTCCCTCTGACCCCCTCCCTGTAGAGGAGTGAATCCAAATCACATGATGCTTTTATTAAGAACAAGCCTCTTCATCTAATAACAGCTCCACTATCAAATTGGAGAAGTGCTGTCAACATCCTGAGCAATCAATGCCATCCATCCCCCACTCCCCAAGCAGCAGCCATTAACCCTTCTTGTTCCGGCATGCCTGGCCTCACTAAAATGGTGGCTGTGCTCTACTCCAGACATCTTTCTATAATGGCTGCGTAGAATAACCCCCTCGAGCCATTCATACACGTTTGTCGCGCAGTTTGTCCGATGCAGCTGGAGTGATATGCAAAGAATGTCGACTTGTTGCAGATGAGAGGTTGTCCACTATAATGTGTGACAAAGTGTCACGTATGAGCACAGATTTCACAACTGGGGCACTCAGAATTTACCCACTAAAAGATCCTAAACTGAACCAAATTTTATTTAACTGAACAAAGGGAAAATTGTTTTTTTAAGGGCAGGATACAGTAGAGGAATCCAGCTTTGTCTGAAATATATGGACTAGAATTAAAGTTTGGTGTCAGTATTTTATCAGCAGGAAGCAAAGTAAAGCCTTTAAAATGTTCTGTACTTGAGGTCTTTTTGATAAAACCTGTTTCAGGCTGAAGTTGACACCATTTTTTCTTACTTATCAAAAGATTAGATATGTATTTAAGCTTTAAAAATAAAAATCTTTTGTCATTCTTAAACCAGAATTTGCAGTGATTAGAAGACAAAGAGGACTGTCCAAGTTGCAAATAGGACAGGTAAAGTTTGTGCAGTTAAGAGTCTTAAAGATGTTGCAGGTAGTTTTTAGTCATTAGAACCAGCAATCACTCGATATTGTGAACTGCTTTTTGTTGCTGTATTGTCCACGAAAAGAACCAGTTTCCATAGTTGTTTATATTTCTACAATAATACTATTAAAACTAAACGTCTGGCAGAATGAAAAAACTGTGTATTGGCAAGAATTTCGTGATATGATACATATCACAAGATTTTTTCAGTTAGCGTTTGACACATTGCAAGATAACTTTTTTATGTTCAAGCGGGGCACACTACAAGATAATGGGGCAAATTCTGGACCTGATTCCCCCTTTCTAACAAAAATCGGTAAGGCCAGATTATTTGATGATGTTAGTGATCATCTGTGGTGTAAGATGTATACATTTTGAGAGTTATTGTTAATTAAGTCTGTTAGCCAGTGTGCTAACAGTGTGTGGAATCTCTCACATTGCCAAAATCATGTATGAAATTAACAATCTTAATGTGTGACAAACCGTACTAAAGGTTGTCAATTCTTTTGATTCTTAGACATTTTCAGTGCTTTTAGGTGAGGGTGGGAATTTGTAATATCTAATTGATTCAGATGCCATTCCTGATTAGCCTGTTGATTCCATTCTTTCCATTTATTCCCTTGTCAGTTTTTTTCCAGTTTTCCTGTGTGGCCAGAAAGTAGGCGTACACAAGTTTTCAGTGTCATCAGTGTCAATCACGACACTCCTGATATTCATAGCTTTGCTCTTCCAACAAATGCCTCCACGTTTGCTTTAAATCCACAACCAGACACTGCACCTTGCACCCACAGCCTCTTTTAAAGTAAAATTAAGCCCCGCTTCAGACTGCTCCTGTCCACCAAGTTACCTTCCTCATCTCCTTGCTGTTGTTAATGCTGTCTGCCTCTCGAAAGAGCTTGATGTCATTGTAAGGCTTCTGCGAAACAAAGAGAAAGGAACTAACCTGAGAAATGCAATCATGATGAGAAGCAAACGATATCCAAACCGACTTTTTCTTCCCTGAAACCTGCTCTTGTTGCCTATTCCTATTTTTAGACACCATGTGTTTTAAGAATATAACTCTGCTCACAGCAAACTGCATTGAAACCTTCCAAAGCTCCATAAAAGCCATGGTCTTAATTAAAATTATTGCTTAAAACTGCTGCATTGAATAAACTGTTTAGCTGCTGTAAGCATTGTTTCGTTCAAGTTTGGGAATGTATCAATATATGTTGTATTCAGGATTTTTCTTGCAAATTTTGAGTGGCTAAACAAGGAATTTTGAAATTTATTATTATTAATTACTTATATCTTTTGATTTTCATCAATAAGTGTGATGCTTATTAAGTGAGTAAATTAAATGATCATTCCTGTTAAAGACTAAACGTTTCAAATAGATAATCTTTTGGTCTATAGGCATCTATAGGCTCCTACTGTAAACTTCTTTTCACTGAGCATTCAGCCTGGCAGCTATTTTTTTATTTCAGCAGGAACAATATGACTGAAAAAACTGAACAGTTTATCAGAACTCATTACATTTTCCAGTCCCAGAAGGTTTCACAGGTACAGTTTGTGTGTCAGTGCTGACAGACTAAGAGCCCTGCAGCAGCAGCCCATGGTGATGACGAGCTGGAGCTCACTTCTGGTCATCGACCTCATTCTTATCCCTGATGTGGCGCTGCGCCAGTCAGTCACGTATGGCCATAATGTGATTAGGCCACCCACTGCCTGGCCGGTAAACCTGCTAACAGCATGAGGGGGGGACGGAGGGGAAACATGGCGACTTAAACATATGAAGGCTTCTGGTCATCTCAATACATCATGTACACGGAATACACATGCATACACTGACATATTCGGTGTTAATCTAAGTATTATAATTCAATTTGAGATAATTGAGCTGCATTTTGGATAAATATACTCTCAAATGTCAAGCTTTATGTAAAAGACATGTAGGAAAATTTAGATGCTTTAACTAACGGGCAGTTGTAACACATGCACAGTGAGTCACCTGCCTAAAACACTTAATTTCAAACATTTCTAGATTAAATCAGACAAGCAGAGCCTTAATTGTAGGCTGTCTGTGGGAATTTCTTTTTTTAAAGACGTCATTTCTGGGTGGAGCGCTACATGTGATGAAGGGGCTGAGGTGAGTGATCATAAGGAGTGGCCCCAAAAACATCAGTATCCACTCCAACTTGACAAAAAGCAACATAGTGTTAACATTCCTCGGCTGACCAAGGTCCCAATTCAAGATCCAACATGTCTATTCATGGTTAACAGCAGCCACGTTCAGATTACCAGTGCCTTTTTTTTCAACCAGTAACAGACACAGACTGTATTTCTACTGATGCTGCTGAGCTCTTTTGTCAAGATCACAGCTTGACTCTTTTCAGTGATTGGATTTACAGTCAAGTTTATCCTTTTTTAAATACTTAATGTCCACACCTTTTTTAATTTAGCAGTGTGCTTGTATTTTATTGGTTTTCTCTGCTGCTCCACAGTCAGCTTCTTTGGTGAAGATTTGTGCTTATACAAGGATTGTAACAATACGCTTTTTTCAAAATTTATTCTTTTGGCTTTTTGCCTTCATTTAGATTGGGCTGTGGTTTATGTACGGAAACAGGAAAACGATTCAGATCCTCAAAAAGTCTTCAGTTAGGTATTCAAAATCTAAGGCCATATTAAGTCTTACTTTTACCTGTTAAAAGTCTTAATGTTTAGATAGCACATCACCAAAGACAGGTTTTATCGAATGTTTTTAAGGCCACTTGATCGCTGCTTCAGAAAACTCTGAAAAAGAAACGTGGCAGCAACATGACTAGAGGTGGGAATCAAAACCAATACCTGTTGAGAATCATTAACAGCACCCTTAAGGAATCAATACCATTAGTCAAAAGCCAAAAATCATGGCCGATAGGGGCAGAAGTGGTCAAAATTGTGGCCTAATTTTTTTATCTGAAGACACAACTTTCAGTAAGTGTAAACACTGGCTGTGCCTAAGCACTTACCTGTGGAGCACAGCATTAAATATTAGGATTGTCTTGTGATTGACATTGTTGTCACAGCAGAAAGTTAGTAGATACTAGAATAGCTTTTTGGATCAAACACAAATGAGATTTTAAATTTTTTTTTTTTTTCATTATTGCCATGCCTTAGAATTTTAAAGCATTTTTGTGATTTCATCTGCCCAAATTCAGACAAATAAGCTTCTATTGTGTCTTCTGGACAACAATGGAGGCCAATGTAAGGACGTTTAACACCTTTATTCAAAAATTATGACATAGTAAACATTAGATTATTGTACTTATGTGAAATGCATTTTTTAAGATCCAATTTCTGCCTTCATCAGAGAGGTTAGGACAGTGGAGGGATTCAGGAAGTGGGCTTAAGGAGATGACACAAAGATCAGAGACCATGTAGCCATTGTCAAAATGGATTTGATAAGAGATTTTTCTCTAATACAAAACAAAGGTGTGCATGGAGGTGCATAATTGTGCATCTGATCAGACAGTGGTCCTCTGTCACTTCAGACCTTTGTTCTGGATGTCAGAAGCACCTTGACCTCTGAGCTCCATAACAGAGAGTAACCTTCTAAGAGGCATGAGTGTATGTATGTGTGTGTGTGTGCATATGGTTTGAGTGTAAACACATTTGTGTTCACCTAACAAATCCAAGGCCACTAACCCAGCAGCTACTGGCTACTCTTTGATCTGAATCTGCAGAGCTGGAAGGAGCGAAGCATCTGTTCAGTGTTAACATATGAGGTGTTATAAATCTCAAAAAAATCCTTCTTAGTAATTATAACTCGGAGCTTCCTGTGGACACACACTACTACTTAAATTTGTGGTGATGCACTGATGTGAAAATCAAGGCAAATGCTTACACATATTTTTAATATAACATATCAATCAATTTCCAAGATCTATGCCATTTTTGCTATTACCTCCTTTGTCATAACACTGCCAAAGTGTTGGCGTGTGTTTGATGATACAGAAAAGAGGTATCCTCACAAGTCAGCTCAGCCCAAAAATGATCAATAGAGCTTGAATCAACAGCTAGATAATGTTGATCACAATTAAACTGATTCAGTGTGACAGTCAAACATCTCCTAATGGCATCAGTTGATGTCCGCAGTAATTGCTGATGGCTGATGTATTATATTGCTAGATAATGTTTTTTTTTAACAAGGGTATCCATGCACCCCTAGCAAATTACATTTGGTATTGACTGAGGAACAGCTTCTTTAATTGGGCCCAATACTTGATTTTTTTTAAGTGCATGCACAAGTGCAACACTGCTACAACTCAAATCTCGGTGTGCGTATTTGTTTGCAATAATATGCCATCTCTTTAATACAGACTTTATTTACAGGACAAGTCCATACGAACTTCGGATTTTGAGATACAACAGTTTCCAGTTTGTACCAAAAGCAGAGACAAAGCTGTGTTGTCCGATGACAAATCTGGTGTGCTAAGGAGCTAGCTTTGGCCTGTCACACACATTCCCCTCCACTGACTGTCAGGCAAACAGCAGGATAGGGCTAAGAGACACATCTGAAAAAGGCTACGGGGCCGTCAGAGAAATTTCAGGGTAAAAACTGTGTGAAAATACCCAGCTGTTTCGGTTCACACGTGCAGCACACCTGGGTAAATTCTGAGAATTTTTAGGGTTATTCCTGCACGTGTGAATAGAGATTGTAAGCTGAATTACCAGATGGACTGAGTGAGATGTGATCAGGCAAATCCAGCTGGTTTGTAATGTAATGGGGATTCAGTTTAGGAAACAGTATGGGTCCTGATTTTACTCAAGTCAGCTGCATGTGCAAATGCAAACAGGTTTTTCACCCTGAAATTATTCTACCCTGGCATTTCGCATCTCACCTCTGCTACGAGGTGTAAGTGTGGACAAGCAAGTCAGTGAATTTTTTGAGGACAGGTTGCACTGAAATGTAATCCGGCATTTCTGGGTGGCATGTGTGGTAAGAGTTTATTTCACTGAATATTTGAATGATTGTTTAATCTGTTTAACGCAGTATGCACAAGTGAAATAGATCAGCTCTTAATGTAAAGGCTGAAGCAATGCTAATCCTGTAAGCCTGTTAATGGCAGTTTCCTTTATGTGTTGGCATCAAGCTAGAAATATCAGATGTAAGATTCAATCCGTTTGTCACAGCTTGAATCATTTTTTGGTAATTTGCATTTGACCTTCTCACATCCCTATCTTAACCTATTTTACACATTTAAAACATTATACATGTAAGACTCAATAAATGCACAACAGAGTAAATGAAACAAATTAAATTTATTAACTTAGATTAAGACAGTATTTCATATTTAGAGACTTTGAACTAAAAAGCTTTTTTCCCTGGAGTAGATATTTTTACTCATGACAAAGAACACAAGACTTGTTTCTTTCTTTTTATATCTAAAAAAAATGATGTGTATCTAGACTTTTCTGGAGAGTATGGCTTATTAAAGTGTTTCCAGATATTTATGACCAAAAATAAGACACATTTATTTCTCTACACATAGTTCTGGCTGTTTCTGCATATTTTCCTATGTGCATGTTGTTGTTTACTCTATAACTGTGCTTTATTTCACTTCAGTCCTTGATAAGAAGAGAAGTTTTTATTTAAACCAGGCTGACCTGCAAATGTTCTTTGCACATTTGTACCTACATTAAAAGAGACAATGAACATCTTAACGTCACAAATTAAATTTTATCTTTGTGTCTGGGGGAGTGGAGTTGCACTCTTGTGACTGCACACATGCTCACCTGCTTACAAGCAGAAAATAAAAGCTCTTTTATTCCCCATTTAGCTTTTATTGCTCCTTGTTTGGTAACAGTCTGTAAGATTACACAGTGTCGACCTCTGAGCCATTAAATAGGTAACATCCCGACCTACACGTATTAAAGGGGCTGAATGTGAAGCTTTTTTCATGTCAAAGCAGGCATGTTAGATTATACGTGGCTGTAATCTGAATTATCTTGTGTTATAATCATTCATAATGGTTAAAGGTTAACAGAGGTGGTCAAATTGTGTGCAAAGGTCTATAAGGCCTCCAAATGTTCCATACTGTATATTTACCATCACATGATGATCCTGCTGTAATCTCTGAAATACTGTAGATAATGCATGTTGACAGGGATATGTGGTTTTTGATAAGACTGAGCTGCAGATGTCTGCTGGAAAGTGAACATTATAAATTACATTGTTTTATTAAACATTTAGTGATGGCAATTAGGAAGTCTGACTGTGGAGTCTTTATCTTAAAGGATAAGTTCGGTTTTTTGACACCTGGACCTTATTTTTAGAATTAAATACGCTTGTAGACTCACCCAGACAATGTTGGCGGAGCTCGGAGCCGTTTTCGAGCAATTTAGATCCATCCGACGGCGTTTTTCTCTCATGCCGTAGTAGCAGACGGGGCCAGAAATCGTATTTTGGGGGGCATCAATACGTGTTTCCTCTGGTCTCAAGTCCCACTCTGAGCAGCAAAGGCACTCCTCCTCTGTTGTGTTTGCCGTGCAATGTCCACAACAACACCACCAGTTAGCCCCCATTCGTGGACGTGCAGTGGTTGCTTGTTCTCTGGCCAGCTGTTCGGCTCTTTCCCTCTGCATCCTCCTTTCAAATAGCTCCTCGTCGGTATATTCTGGCTCAAAACGATACGGGCATCCATTATACTCAAAGTTGTCGTCAGACACTTCTACATCGGATAAATATTCCGCCATGTTGCACAAAAATAGCCGTGTAGCCGTGTAGCCTAGCAACAACAGCGGCTCTACTCATGTTCTTGTCTATGACGTCACCAAAAGTTACCCGTCCTTGTAAAGCCCCGGATGACCATAACAACAAAGTTGAGCTTACATGTTGATAACACTGGCCATTCATTTATAAAATGTAGCTGAAATGAGTGAGTTTCGCAGTAGATGATGTCTAATTTAGGGGCTTCGATTTCTGGCCCTGTCTGCTACTACGGCATGAGGAAAAATGCCGTCGAATGCATCTAAATTGCTCGAAAACGGCTCCGAGCTCCGCCAAAGTTGTCTGGGTGAGTCTACGAGCGTATTTAATCCTAAAAATAAGGTCCCGGTGTCAAAATACCGAACTTATCCTTTAAAGCTAATGTAAGGAGATTTACCTGATTATAATGAAGAGTAAAATTAACATTGGTGCCTCTATGTAACCCACAAAAGCAGAAAAGACCAGCAGAATGAGAGTTACTGTTTATGTGCTGTTAATTTTAACGTTTATAAATGCTGCTAGGGGTTAGGTGTCATTGCATAACATAATGCTGCACAGACCAGACTTTTTTTTCTCAAGTTAATATCATAAATAGGTGTATCATAAATTAACTGCTACATTAATGGAATGAATAAATTAATAAATACTCTTAAGCTATGTTCATGACAAAATCATTGAGAGGCTGGAGCTAAGAGCAATAGTGCAGCAGGAGCATCTGATAAGCCATAACAATGGCTGCTCATACAAAGATTGCATGGATGCTGTCTGCTTTAGTAGCACTTCTATTAGAATTGAGTAACATTTCTATGTTGAATGTAGGGCTGAACAATATATCGTTATCGTATCGATTTCGAGATATGAACATTTAAGATATTAATATCGAAAAAGCAACAATATAAACGATATAGATTTTCCCGAGCTAAAACTGCACTTTCCACATTCTTTTGTATTATGATGTATTTATTTTTCTGAAAAGTGCTTGGTTTTCACCGAACCTGTAATCATATCATATTGTATCGATATCGAGATATCTGGCATGAATATCGAGATATGAAATTTTGTCCATATCGTTCAGCCCTAGTTGAATGGATAATATAGAACAACACTGAAAAGATTTCTCTATTAAATAGATATTGTGGCTCCTCCTGATATGTGATAGACAGAACAAATTTCCTGTCATATTCAGTCTGGTTATGTGTTTTTGAAAGGGTCTCCCCCTTCCCAAACACTTTCTATGATTTGTTGCCCAGATGAACCAGTGAAAATATCTTGTATGGTTTATTTTAGACTGCTGTCAGGTTGGGAAGTTAGCAGGAGCATGCTTCAGAACTGATTAAATTTCCTTTGAGATCAAAAAGTATTTGTCCATCCATCAGTCCATTCAATATTTGTAGATGCAGCACAGTATTAAGTATCAAGTGTGCCATGTGTTTGGCATTGCTGATACCTTTTCCACACAGAATACCCACAATAATTCATAAGGGACTCAGTTAGGAATAAGGTTGATCAGCAAAATAAATCATGACATTAGCATGAATAAAATCCTACGAATGCCAATCCTTGGTCTCATAGTTCATTATCAAAGAGCCAATGTCACCTTTTTTTATTTTGCTGAGAGTTTTGTGTACATTAGTGACATTTTTTGTGTGCAGAGAGCTCTGTACTGTCATTGGTCAATGTCTGATGAAACAAATAATATAAAAAAAAAATCAAACATGCTAGACATTTTTGTGGAGGCCATGAAGCTTCTGAGATGTGGCCTATAATGCATGTTATTGGAGTTTTGTTGATATCCAAACTCATTATTGCAGATACTGATATTGATAGCAATAGTGTGTAACAAGAGTACAAAGCCTCTACTTAACTTATCTTAACTGATCTGTTCATTTCATGGAAACAGTTTATTTGTGTTAGAAACAGATATGAAGCAAGAAAAACAAAATTTAATTTCTAATTAATTATTTTTTTAATTTTTAAAAGTGGACCTTCATGGTACGTTGTAAATTTAGCCAATATTACGGCCAATATATACGGGCCAATATACGGGATATTTATGTTCAATTTTTATGGTCAAAATACAAATAAGTATCAGCAAAAATTTTCAGATGTGCCGCTAACAATAATCAACTTTTTAGGAAGACATGCTGATACCGTTACTGGTCTGCTGATATTGTGTATCCCTACTAACTTGCAGTATTGAGCCCAGATTGTGTTTATCTCATACGATCTGATCTCTGCATTCATCCTGTCGATTAAGACACAAATGATGGAAATGCACAACCTAAATCTGATAATATTACATCTTCCTTTTTGATGAAGTTTCACTGAAGTTTATGGTTTATTCTTGTAATACTACATCTTATTCCTTACTTTTTGTTGTAATTTTCAGAAGATGGTGTTGGTTGCCATTGAAATGCAGCGTTTTCTATTGTTCTATTGTTCTGAAGCGTTTTGGACTTGATGGCTGATGAGTATTTGTTTAGAGAGCATGAATGTTGACAACCGTTACACGTCCAGAGTGAGAAGGTGAAAATGACTTGCTCTCAGGGGCCTTGACAACCTTTGCCCTGCCAGCTCTCGTTTCAGGCCTTGTAATTGCCACTGACCAATGGGCTCCCGTTTGAAACTAGACCCTCAGTTGCAGCTATTAACGTCCCCCTCCGAACGGATCTTGTTTTGATTCCTGATGCTTTTATAGGTTTTGTCTTTAGGAGACATTCCTCCTCGGCACATACCGTGCACCCCTTTCTGCCCCTATTTTCCTTCCTTCCCGTCTTGTGGGGCCATTACCACCCCCCCCACCCCCCCCCACCCCCACCCCCCCCACACTCACAAACATACACACAGCAATGATCACTCTTTACTAATGTGTGTGTGCAGTAGGGCTGGGAAACATGATCCAAAAATTATTCCTCAGTATTTCTTTAGCTGAAATGCTGGATATGACCAGTGTTAGGCTTTGACTTGGTTTTGTTACATAACTGCAATAACATTTTAACTGTGATTGTAGTTCAGTTACTTATCAATGTTATGCCTACAGGGTTGACAATAAACTTTTTGACAACCTGCCGCTGTAGCTAATGGATTTAAAAATCTTCCAGCCATCCACTGTCTTATCAACCACTCTATTTAAACAGTCAGCGTGATGACATGAGGTTCAACATAGTAATTGGGGCTTGGATTTTCTGATAAATTCCCATTTTATGAAATTAATCTTTTGTCTGTTGAAAGAAAAAAATGGAAGTTTAAACTGATAGTGAACATTGACTTTTTATTCCTCATATCCTGTAAAAATATTCATTTTCATTTATTTTTACTTGATTATTAAATGCAGGTTAGAGTCTCCATGACCTCAAAGGCTGATTTAAATGCTGTTAAACCTTGACTGAGGGCCAAGATAATCAATGTATTGCTATAAAAGCACATAAACATGAAGCATCTAAAGTGAGTTATTACACTTATTGAGTATTATAGTTGACTGTGTAAGTTGTATATTGTGCATAACACGATATTTATCTCATGTTTCTTGTCACAAATCCCTCTGCTTCTTTGCTTTCTTTTACCTGCTACCACTGCTGTAGGTTGACCAAAATCACCAGCCACTGCACAGAAACACCCGCATTTGGCTGGTGGCTGGAGTTGATTTCTAAACCTGAATGCTTAGTTACTTTTTGTCCTTGGTGGGCAGTTAAATCAAAGTGTTATCTTAAGTTCGAGCTTATGCCGGTATTAAATGCAAAAAACATTGTCCTCAGTTTTAAACTTTGTTGTAAACCTTTTGTAGATCACCTCTCTGAAAAGAGAAAAGTAATAAAAAAAGTTGAAGCCTGTATCCACACCTGCTGATATTTGCCCCTGCAGTGCTCCATACCTCAGTTTCAGAGCTCTTCTTTAGGTAATCAGTAATTACTATTTGAAATATTATCCTGGAAATATAAAAAAGAGTCAAGAAATCATTCTTGCCATTAGTTGCAGCTCAAGACCTGGAAACTGTTTCCTCAAAAGTATAATTCTGATCATTTTTTGCTCCATCATTCATGTTAACAAAGTGGGCCCCAGAGGCCCCTTCTCTATGACTTTGATCAGTCAGGAAGGGGGAAGTGACACTGACAAGTGCGGCACCGTTTCAAAAGTTAGACTGCCCTAATTGGTAATGTCAGTGGGTACAGAAACTTGATAATTTTAGTCACATTTTTTACCAAAACGGAGAGAGAAAGCACTGTCTATATTGGCAGGATTTGCATGAATGTTTGATTAATAAACTATAAAAAGCATGGTATTGGGTGCTAATGACTATTTTTTTGTTGTTGTTTATAGTATCCAATCCGTAAATAATTTGATTTTTGCCTTTTACATATATGTAGGGACGCATGATATTAATAGCACATCAGGGGAAAGTGTAGGGGAGCCTCAGTATTCTTAGAAAACTGTGTGTGTATCAACATTTGTATCAATTTTGGCTCAAACAAGTTTGGAAATATTTGCATTTCAGATTTTGGCAAAAATATCTGCCTCCCTATAAAAATCCCTTAAATGAAACAATAAATTAAAAGTAAAACTGGTCATTAAACATTTAGACTCAACACTTCAAATAGATTATCCTGTTAGCATAAAACTATTTTTTTTATGGACCATTAGGCCTTCAATCTATGCTTTTAATTGACATCAACAAAATCGTGATATAATGACATTGTAGTCCTCCATATATTCTGTCAAACTCTACATCCTAAAACTTGACATTTTTTACCCAGCCCTAATGTGTAGCACCAAAGGCTACTGACCAGCCCACCCCTCCTCTGGCCCCTCCTGACAGCCAGCCCCACTCCATGAACTTGGCCACCCGTCACAGCTGCGTTAAGATTGAAGGATGGGGGGCCCTTGTATCCAGCTGGGTCGGAAGACATGGGTGGGGGCAGGGCAGGCCCAGATGCAGATGGTTTAGGTCAAATGGAGATGTTTGAGGATGAAGGGGGAGGGGGACACAGGAGCTCAGGGGCACAATAACTCCAGAGGTTACTCCTCCAACCTCTGGAAAAATGCACTCTTGTAGTTTGGGTATATATTAGTTTTCATGTGTTTGTGTTGCAGAATGTTGGCCGTTGTTGTAACTAGTTTAGAGTTTACTCCGTTTTTTTTAGCCTGACATGAACCATTAACCTCCAGCCACTGTCAACAGGTCCAGCTCTGTGCTGCTAAAATTCAGATTAACACATTTTAGAAAAGCTTAAAGGTCAATGATCTTTAGAATTAGAGATGTGCTGTTGTGGCGGAAAGAAGAGGTCATAGGTGAAATAAAACTTCAGACTTTGCTTCATAGTTTCTTTTCTGTCTTTTCATTGTGTTATGCTTGAATGGCTTGATCCTCTCTGTGCATGTCTGTCTCCACCTTCTGCTGTTTCTGTTAAGCTTATCATTTCTCTCTTCCTTTTTGTTGCAGAATGGAACTGCAGGCTGGGCTGATGAGGCTGACAGCAGCAGAGGAAGAGGAGAGGCCTCGAGAGACTTTGCAAAGGTGAGAAACTGGAGAGGAAGACTTCAATCATTAAAAACTGAAATAATTTAGCATCCTTAGTGTAGGGTTCATATTGTTTAAGCAATAAAAAAACAACTTCAATAACTGTAAAATGTTAAAAAAAATCATCACTGTCAAGACAAATTTTTTTGCCTTAAGTCAGTCCCTCTTTGTGAAGACATCTGGATCTTGCTTACACCTTATCTTCTGTGCAAGGTAATAGGACTCTGAGGGAAAGGTGTGAATGCACTTCGGCATCTTCTGGGAATAGCTGTCCAGTAGCTCAGAATGCTGACAGTGGTGGTATGGGGTGCCTTCATCCAGACTGGTTTGGTTGTATAAAAACTAGCAGGTATTTGGACACAATAAAGGCAAAAAAGACCTGAAAGAGAGGCACCACTAGCCGCTGGGCTCATGGTTAGGTTTGCTAACTGCTGGCTACACAAACAAATGTGGACAAAACAGGCAAATCCACACAAGTTTTTAATTGTATCAGCGTTTTGTCCACATGGATTTGATGTTTCTGGTGCCGGACTACGCACATTTTTGGGAACGGTCCCAGAGTGGATAAATCTGAAAATGCCAGCCGAGAAACGGATCCAGATATTTTCAGAAACTATGATGTCAAAGGCCCTCATTTTTAACCTCTCATTACAAGAAAAAGCAGAAATTGTGTTCATTTCAGCCCTTGCCACTTGACACGTGCAGCTGTTCTCTCACCCCGTCCCTTATTCCATCCAATATCCTATTATCTAAAAATATGGTTTGGAAAAGACCAAAAACAAAAAATAGAAGGGGGTCAACTGAGAGCAACCAGGGACAAAGAGTTGGTGCAAAGGTTTCAGAGTTGGACGAGTAGGTTTTGAGCCCTCACAAGTCAGTATTGTCAAAACAAAGGAGAAACACAAGCAAAACTCTGTCATGCCTCTGAAAAACTTTGCAATTAAAATGAGAAAAATTGGAGCAACGGCCAAAACAGAAACTACACCCTTAGAGATGCGTGAATATTTTAAGAGCAATGCAGTCCTCATAATCTTTACTTTGTCTTTCAGCTGTATGAACTGGACAGTGACCCCAAAAGGAAAGAGTTTTTGGACGACCTCTTCACCTTCATGCAAAAAAGAGGTAGGAGAAGACAAAGTCACTTTCACATTGCATCACTCTACCACATTATGAAACACTGTTTGCTTGAAATGTACTCGTCATCTGAAGTTGCATTTGGAAGCAGACAAGACTCAAATTAATCCATGCTCGATTCATTTTCTTCAAACATATTTCCCTGACAGTTTTCTACATGTCACGGTATCTTTAATGGTTTAAGATACACCAATCAGCCTTTACACTATGGCCAAATGCAATCCAATGCAATGTCTTTACCATAGATACAACTTTTATAGTGTGGAATTTATGGTATAAGTAATGTATTGGGCTGCAGAAGCTGCTGATGTTCATGCTATGTAAGGATTCAACCGCTCTCAATAAATATTGAACTGTACGGTATGATGTCCATGGTTCAATAGGCGTACGTGAGTTGCGGTGTTTCTTGTTTTTGAGTTCAAACAGCTGTCATTCATTGTTGCCCTTTCCCTCCATATTTGCTCTGCTGCATTTGTGCTTGTTAGTCACCACACAAGGGTGAGGAAGCTCCTGCCATTGGTAGCAATGCGCAGAAGTTTGGTCCAGACATCATTCTTAGCTTTGAGAAGAGAGACTGCAGTATGAGGGTAATATGTTGTGGGAGTAGGGATGAAGTAAGTTCAGTATTTGTAAGATCTGAACATCAACTAGAAAGCAATCGGGGAGCACAAACCTCCGCCAAGGTAGCTCACATATTGCTGTTACATCTATAAGCAGTAGTTCTTCAAAAAAGCTACCAACATAATATGATTCCTTGGCCCTGAAAACCCACACCTAGCATTAAAAATCATGTTGATATCATTATTAGTTAGACAATTATTCAGCAAAAAGGATCATCCCTTAATGGCGTTTTTCTGGATCACTACCAAAATTTAATCATTTTTAAGTTGGGTTAAGTTTCATCAAAATTCGTCCAGTAGTTTTTTTGTAATCTTGCTAAAAAAACAACCAAACAAACATATGCCCGCAAAAACATATAACCTCCATGGTGGAGGTAATAAGCGTCTAGCTCATCAGTACAGCTAGGAAGTCTCACGGGTGCTGTGACCGAGCTTCATTTTTTTTAATCACTAATGCAAAAGCATTCATAATTTCTTGCTAATAAACTTGGAACATCGAATGCTAAATGTTGTGCGTGTCCACCATGGCCTTGGATGAGTTTAATTTGGCATTGACAACAATTTTATATCATACTGCTTCCTGAAGTTGAAGAAAATCCTCCTAATCTGCTTGATATAGCTGTGAACAAAAACACCTGATCTTTGTTAGAACCTTGTTTTAAATTTGCAGTCCATTTTTAATATAATGCAGTCGACTGAATAAGCGTTAGATCAAACTTATGGAGCCTTAAAAGCCCCAACGAGCAGCCAGTACTATTACACCATGATGTGTTCAGTGACACCTCAGAAAAATGACAATTAGACAAAACAAATATGACGTGTACATATTGTGTTTTTCATATAAAAAAGTTGGATAATTTTAGCTGCTTTGGGGTTAAATTTGTTTATTTTCCAGCATTATAAAATAGATACAACAGATGTTAGTAAAGGGTAAAAAGAACACAAAAGTGTTTTTTATGATGTGTTTTTTAGATTTTGTGTGACAAACTATGATGTTTAAGAAAAGGGTATTTAACTTAGAACTGAAGACATAAGCTGTTTTTTCTCCTTGCTGTTCTAGTAGAATTTCCCTAAAATACCTCATAATGGAGCAGAAATAAATGCACTTAAATGATCAAGGCTGTCAAAACCAAACTAAAAACCGTGACCAAAATACTAAGGTGCACACCAAACCATGGGTTTAGTGTATTGTTGCACCCCTAATGTAATGGTTGATCAATAAAAACGAGAAACTACCTAAAATATGCCCAAGACTCGAGCAGTGTTTTATGATGATTGAATTAGCTTTTCTGTTAATTGCTGATTTAAGTTGCCACAAATGTGACGTTGCCCTCTGTTAATTTCTCACCCTTTGCCTATGTGGAAAAGCAAATACCACAGCACTTCCGTTTCTTTAGAGTCATTTCCTGTCTCCGTGTGAGGAGGGGGTGCTGTGTTTTTTTTTCTTTTTAACCGCGCATCTGGAATTTCACTACAGATTGATTAGTGTGAGCCTGAGAGCAAAAGCAATTCATTTGATCTGGAGTTGTCATTAAAGTTATTTCCTTCTGGGTGCTGGACCTTGAAGCAGATTTACTTGTCCCGCTGGGTTCTCCATGTCACTGATCAACTCAAAAAACATGCTGTAACTCTCACTGGCTAAGAAATCCTGTACTAATTCCCCTCCCCAGAGTAAAGGCCTTAAGGGGTCAGCAGGTGAGCCCTGTCTCTGTTGATCCTGTGGTTCTGCAGCATCAGAGCCAAGAGGATCTGGCAGTGGCCTAACTTATTTAGTTGGCCAACAGACGGGAGGCTCAGCTGACCGTGTGCTACTTTGACACCTCTTACAGGACCTCTGTAGCCAGCGCTGCTAATGGACTTAGGCTTTTATCAGACAAATCTGTTACCAAGCATGTTACATGGCTTGTGCAATACCTCCCAAGGTGAATCACAATGTTATTTCTGCAGCGCATACTTGACATTATGTTTTGGCAGGCTGTGATGGTTGATGATGGTCTGTGAGAGAGCGTGTGTGTGCGTGCATATGCTTCATACATCATGATGTTTTGTCACAGGCTATGATGGGTGATACCGTATGTATGCATGTGTGTATATGATGCGTGGTTTGTTTTGTCAGTCTGTGACGGATGATGATGGTGCATGCGTTTGTGTAGACGGCTCCATGTGCAGTAATGTGCATGTGCTACACTCCTGCTTAAGCCGATGTTACTGTGCAAAAATTATATCTCTCTATTTTTACCTGACTTGGAATACACAGTATATTTTTTCTGTAAATAAAAATAGCTTATGGTAACTTGTCACAAAAGTTTTATATTGTTCTAGTTAAGATAAAATGAAATTATAACCTGTTTGACACTAGGACAGTGTTTCTCAAATAGTGGGGCGTAGCCTGTCTGGGCAGGGGCGTAGCCAAAATTGGGCAAGGGCCCCCCCAAAATGTAAAATTTTTATTTTGGTAGAACTTTAAGTTGGGACTCTGGCCTTAGATCTTGTTTTTGAGGCCACAAAGAAATAAATATATGAGTTTCCTTTTAAGTTATATTTTTAAGATTGAATGGTGTCAGAATTTAATTTATAATTGTTTGGATACAAAAAGGGAAATACTGTAAATACTATTGGTTTTTGAGTTAACACACTAATACTGAATTGAGAAATGAGTTTCCAGATGTTTGTATCTATTTGGAAAAATCTTAATTTAGTGGGCAGAGCAGGAGGCACAACAAAATGCTAATCTCTAAGTGGGGGCACAAAAGAAAGTAAGGACAACAAGAAGACGCACGAACTGAGCAGTACCAACTGAATATAATATAAAGGTTTTCTTTTTGCTCTTTGTAGTTATGTTATTGAATCACCGTATCACAAAATGTAAACAGGTCATGCAAATATAGCATTTCCAAATACTATGACCCCCTTCTCCCTCTAAAACAAGCCAGTGATGTATTTCACATATATCAGCTGTAATTTTAGCAGAATGTAGAATTGAACCATGATGTTTATACCATCATAACTTAATCTCCACTTTTTAAAATCAAAGTGTAGTTTGTTAAAGAATGAAGTGTTAATAATGAGTTTGAAAATATCAGCGTATTCGCCTATCATTTATCGGCTAAACTCCTTTTTTTGAATGATTTGTGGTGTTTTTAAGTATAGAATGTTGTTGATATTAATTCCTCGTTTTTAACCTAATGGAGCTAGAGCAATGTCTAAATTTCAAAATATTTTAGCAACATTTGCTAAAAATGGATTGAACAGATGAGGAGCAAGGAAACACTGACCCTCTACCAGTTTTCCCACTTTTCTAGGTGTTGCCAATATGTAAGTGACATTTTGATCATCCAAACCAGTAAACTGTCCAATATTTGGTTGTGTTTTTAGGACATTTACTTTTTTTTGTATCAACTGTCTTAATTTAATTGTTTTTGCGAATAAGACAAGAGCAAGAGCAATAAAATACCCCATTTATACTTGAGATTTCACATAGATTACTTTGTGGTAAAATAAGTATATCATAGTTAGTTATTCTTACTGTAAACAATCTATTTTCTGAGTTTACCGCTGCCAGTTCATGCCTTACTTAACAGTTTATCCAGCATTACACTTGCTATTGGCCTGCTAGTTAGATAAAATTTAAAACAAGATTGATTTAAGAAACAGTACATTAATGTTGAGATTCATCTTATTCTATACCTTTTCTGCTATATTCATTTATCTTAAAATCTTGATCCACTGCCCAGCTCTAACCTCTACCCACGCGTTGGCCGACTCTCATCCACCAGAACAGCAGCTTCTGGTCGTCTGGTCTGATGTGAGCGCCTAGAAGTCTTGTTTGGAGGGTGATGAATTAAGCTGAGTCAGAGAGAGAGAGAGGGAGGGATGGGATCTGTCAAGGCCCTGTTAGCATCTCTGTCCACTGGCAGACGTTGGGAGTGGCCGGCTGACCCTTTCCTCGTGCTGTTCAGACAGGAGCATCCATCAAACTGACTAAAACGCCACTTGACAGCAGATAACTGTTCGATTATGCCGTGCTCTGTCACATCGTTTTCACTCAAACTGCATTTATATGACATATTTATATGACAGGATGTAATACTTGGTGTTCATAGAATAATCCATTTTTATATTTTATGGTTGCATTTAGAGCAAAAGAAAAAAAAGGAATGAATACACAATTTTTAAACCGTAGGAAAAGTATGGAGTATTCAGCTGACACATTCAGCCCAAATCAACAAAGCCCTCAAATAAAACAACAGCACACAAAGAGCAGCTCATAAGACAAAAGAATGAATCTCACAAAGTGATGATGCTGAGAGAAACACAAAGGAGATGTCATGAGACTCAGAGTGCCTTTATTGTCATTGCACAGCTGTACCATATGAGCTGCGCTCCTTTGTGGCACAAACAATATAAAAGGAACATAATTCAGCACATAAAAATAAAACTAGAGACAAAACACAGCTGAAATAGTCAATATTGCATTGTTTGTACATTGAGCTATAAAGTCAGTGGATATTACACTCCACTAAAAAAATATTGCACTGCCAGTGATAAGATTGCTTTGAAAAAAATCTGATTGAAGTCAGTCTTAGACAAAAATGTGTTTAGAAGGTATTTGACAAAGACTTAGTGATGTCAGCCTCTTGCTCACCTCAGGTTTTTTTTTAAGTACAATCTGCAGTGGCTGCCTGGTTAAAAAAAAAGCATCTTGAACTAACTGTTCATGAACCTGATGACTGAAAAAGAAAGTCGAGCTACGCCAGGCCTTACTGCCTTCTAATGATCAAGAATTTGTTCCTATTGTGAACAGTTTCAACTCGTTTTAGGCTTCAACATCATTTGCCTTTATGATTGATGATTCCCTTATCAATACCCTCTACTTAATTCAGCGTGCAGTGGAAAACAATGATTATGTCCATTGTTGAGGCAGTCAGCATTTATGACGATGTAGTCCAGGAACTAATGCCACACAGAAGCCAGAGATAGTCTTAAATGATGCTGAAATTAAACAAAGTGATTCAGATAGCGTAATGTGCAATTTTCTGATTGCAAGCAAGGTTGGAAACACCTACAACATGCTTAAACTTTTGTTGGGAAAATCGAATGTTAAGAATTTTAATAGAATATATATATTGAGTTTGATGTGTTATTAAGCATCCTTGAAAATTTGAGGGGGTTAAAACCATCTCTGTGTGTTGGCAAACTTGTTCAAAAATAGTTTATTCTACAGTTAAGGTGATATCTTAGGAATTTGTGGGCATGGTGGCTATTGCTTATACGAGAAGCGGCTGAGTTTTGTTGCCTTTTATTGGGCAGGACTTGTTTTTATTGACTAAGTTTTTTATTACATCATAAATAAATTATTGAATAATAAACCCCACCCTATGTACAACCAGATTTTAAGCATCCTCAAAAACTTATCTGCTGATATTTTAAAGCCATACAAATATCAGTCCTCAGAATTTTAGATAGTTCATGGTATGTATATATTTGATCATAAACATCTTATGAAGATAGTGTTGAGGCCCCAGGGCCTGTAAGGCAGCACAGCATTAAGTATCAGTGTGTGCCGTGAGTTTGAGTTTGCTGACACAGAAAACATGAAGGCCTTAATTTTCCTTGCTGAAAATATACAAAGATCAATAAAGTAACCAATCAAGAATTAGATTGATAAGCTAAACTGAAAGTGGCATTGGTATTAATAAAATCATATAAATTCCTGTTTATACTCCATAAACTCAAACCATTAATTACATAAAAAAAAGCATAACAAAAAAAAATACCTCACATCTTGTGTAAAATGGCATCCAACCTAAAAGCATCGCTTCCCCTACCACTCTTTTTGGAGTGGTTTCCCTCCACTCTTACAATGAAGGCACAAAACAGTGTCTGAAAGCTGAACTCTAAAACCAAAAATATTCAGAATTTCTATAAATATATCTAATAGTAAAGTGCAAAAAATGTTGTGATTTTTTTTGTGGTGTATCAGTATTTCTTAGAGCCCCTTTATTTCCATATGCTGTGCATATGGCTTTGCAAGCTGCTACACCCAGTGTTTACAGGTGTATGCAGAGTATGTGGGTGTGCATTCAACTGCTGTGATGTCTTTGGAGTATTTACCTAATAATTTGTTAGTTTAAATAGTTTTATCAGTTTCCAAACTTACAAAGCTAACTCCAGGATTAACTTATATAGAGGCAACTTTTAGGCACAAAATAGATTTTTTTTTAACTTGTTTGCAAACTGAGACATCACTTGGGTTACGTGACTCCTGTGTCCGTTGTCCACAAGACAATGAGACTGATGTGATCTGTTACGAGTACTATCTGCAGCAGTTTATACTCTGCTGTCAGATTGCTGCTTTTGTCCAGATTTTTTGCTTATTACCTTCATGTGACATTTCCTTTTTCTGTTTCTTTACCTCAGTCATTGCACCAACAGTACTGAGAGGAATGAACTGGCTTCTTTTTAGTGAAACAGTGTCCCTAAGTTATATGGTTGTGAAAGCAGGGGCACTCTGTGAAAATGGATCACACACCTTTCTTCCTGTTTTAAGTTACTGTACTGTTACTGTACTAGACTGCATCCAAGACAACTACCTCAAGGTGCAAAAGTTGCATATTCTTTCTTAACGATCGTATTAAATTCAGTGTTGTAGCAGTGATCCTAACATGCAGTGGCCACTCCCTGCAAACAAAGAAAACAAACACTGATCCACTCACATCTTGGATTTCAAAATGAGTGCCCATGTCATTAACTATGGTTAACTTGTTTAACTGAATTACATTTCCAACTTGAATTATAATGAGTGCAACTCGATTCGACTCGCATGGATCAAGTTCCTGTATCGCCATCAGTACAAGTGACCAGCGGCAGTGAGGGAGGGCAAGGGTCAGTGCTTGACAATGGTTGTAACAAATATAACTGTGTCTCAGGAGTGCTCATCTATAATAGAAAAGTGTGAGGCAACAGGAAGGTAGTGAGGAATGGATTAAGCAAAGAGTGAAGGAGCAGCAGAATAAAACATTTCAGCTGGACTGGTGAGCATTAAACCCTTTTTATTCACAGGGGTTTCAAATAAAGATGCAGAATATGACAGGGACGCTGCTGTTGACATTAAAGATGCGATGCTTGCATTGTACAGCTGGGTAGGGTATAATTTCAGCTACTCCAGCATGAGCTCTCCACCCCTCCCTTTAAGATGAGAGGCACTTGGCTGACCTCTGCTGTCTCTCAAACAAGAATCTTAATCACAGGGAACAAATTGCTTGGCTGGATTCCCTTTTTGCTCTGTGCCAAGACTGTATGAGATGAAGAGCGAGCTGCGCTAAGCTCTTGTTGATGGCACCCTCTAATTACTGTGCATTTACTCCTCCTTCCTTTTTGCTCTGTAGATAAAGGGTCAAGATTATTGCACTCTTCTTTTTATTGAAAGACAACGTAGAAAGCTTTTTTAATTAAATGTCACCATGTGGAAGAAGGGCAGGAGTTACAGCTGCTGATACAGAAATGCTAGCATCTTTATTTGACTGACCTTACATGCAGGGGCCTCAGAAAAACAGCCTCATTTAGTGAAACAGATTGTGAAGTGAAATCCAGAGGAATCTCTGGATGGAGAGAGACAAATGGTGAAGTGCTTTTCCCACCTCGTCGTGGGGCCTCAAGGCCTTGAGAGGAAAGCAACAGCGGAAGGAAAACTTACGAGGGATTCCCATTTCCTGCCTCTGCGCTTTAAAACAGGCACGTGTGTGTATGTGAGCGTGTGTGTGTTTGTGGTTGAGGAATTTTGCAGCTGTCCTAAATCCTGTTGGTGCGTAAAGGGGCCCATTGATAGGCTCTGTGCAGATAAATGAGATGATTTTAAGTGTAGCAAAGCCCTCATCTCTTGATGGTAACAGAGGTAATCCTGCCTAATTTTCCTGTGCTGTGAGGGATGTTAAAAGTTGGGATGAGTGTCAAGAAGCTCCAACTCATTTGAAGGACACGGTTTACCTTTATGCTTCACAACTCTCTACCAATGCCTTCCAGTCAGCACTGTGCTGTTACCTTTTTAAGGTGACAAGTAGCCTTATAAGATGAAGTATAATAGAACATTTGTAAATTTTGACACCATTATGGTGAACATATGCTGTAGTTATGGCTTTTAAGTATGGCAGACAAACTGGCTCTAAATATCAGCAGAAATGTTCATACCTGCAAATACAGATAACACTATTATCTGACAATATCAATAGTGTGCCAATAAAATGTTTCCACAGATTGCTTTGACATTATATCATAGTTTGAGTGCCATCCCATCAGTGACTATGGAAGAGGAGCTTACGCTGAGGTCCAACGACACTCTTGGAGCCCCTGCCCCTGTAAGGCTCTCTTCTCCTCATGGGTCCATTCTGCTCTGACTGGTTAACCAGTCTACCCTGAGCTAATTAGTCAGTTCAGTGCTGCTCCACACCTTGTTGTCAATGACTCTGCATTCATTCAAAAGTATCTTCTCTGCACCTGGGCTCACCAGCCTGGGCCAGTGAGCTTAAACTGCCAATGAAACATTGCTAGGACGTCACAGTGGTAGGTTTATTTGGGGGGAGCTGAAAGAAAAAAGCCATTTCTGGCAGCTACTGGCACTGTAAGGGGGGGGGAGTGGGAGAAGTCCTAGTAATGTGGACCTCTCGCCTTGTGCATTGAAGTGCTCTATCATGTGGAGAAGATATGTAAAATACACCATAGGGCACACAAAACTTGAAGAAGCTTTACAAAGGCCCTTTAAATCCATGCACTGACTTGACCAACATGCATGACAGACTACACAATTGAATCCAACCACATATAACGACCGATGTGATGACATGTACGATGTAGGGATGACACTTAAGACAGATTTCTGTTTTGTGGCTTTCAAGGCATCAAATTCAATCTGTTTGCATTAGTGTTCGTAACGGGTGCAAGCCTGTCACTGGTGCTGTCATTGGTCAATCTCTCTTATGTAAGGCAACAAATTGAAGTAGGCAAAATCAAACATGAAAGACTCTCTGTGGTGGAGCTGTGAGGCATCGCTGATTGTTGGTCCCTGTGACACACTACACGAGACGAAACAAAAGATTTTTGTGGCTGACTGGTCTAGAGGCTTTAGGACTGATGGGTTGGGATGTAATCGTGCCTAAATCATGTCTGACCTTGGTATTAGGCTTAGTACTACAGTCAGTCAGCATGGGAAGCTTTACATTTTTTGGCTTAACTCTGAGGCAACTGCTGCTTTGTCCATCTACACTATGTGGTTCCTGCGCAAAAATGTGTTAAATTAACTGAAAGTGTGCAAGAATATGGTTGCAATTTGGCTAAAAAAATGAAATCATTCAGTGTATTGAGCCATAGACGATATTTTTTTACTTTTAATAAAATAGGATAATTGATTTTTACAATGATGCTATCAAAGTTGAAAAAAATTGTACCAAGACTATCTGGGACCAAAATTAACACCCACCAGGCACCAAATTTGGGGAAATTTTGGTTTGATGGCTCAAATACTTTTCCTTACCACACACCTTTTCATGCAAATGTAATAAACTGATCTGATCTGCAGATGTTACCAGATCAACTTAATTAAATGCACTGAAACATATGCATGAGATACAAAAACACATTTTATTATGTTGAAAGGTAAAAAAAAAAATGCTTGGCTAATCTTTCTTAACTACCCACCAGTCTGTGAGTTGAAAAGTTAACCACTGACCCTGGTTTTAACACTTATTTGAGCATTAAAATATAAGAAAACAGATTTACAGGAACTAAACAAGCAGAGAGCCAGAGCTGCTGTTTCAGTGCTGAAGCTGAGTGACACATCTTCATTACAATCATTACTGTCTCCTTTCCGACCCTCCCACTCTTTCTTCTAATTCTATTCATCCTTCTCCAGCCCCATCAAGACCACTGCAGCATAATGGCACAGACAAGTCCGGCTTACTCCTTTATTACTATTAACAGGCCTAAATCTAATACGCAGGGATTTTCCCCTAAAATAACTCCAAAGCAGCGATAGCCCACCATGTGGTCCCTCTTAAGCGGAATCTACACTTCCCATTAAGAGTGTCACACTGGGGCAGATCTAGCTTCTGCTGACCACGACGTGTGGGGTTTTCTAGCCGGAGTAGAAGGAGCTAAAACACTTGTCTGCCCCCCTCCTCCTCCTCTGTTGATTTCACTGAACAGGAGCCTCTCTCTCTCTCCCTCTGTCCATCACAGCCTGTGCCCATTAATCATCTCAAGTGGACAGCGCTGACAGGCAGTTGGCTGCATCACTCTTTTTATTTTCTTCCTCTCCTTTTTTTTTTTCTTTATTGTGCCCCCGTAGCTCCTGCAGCCTGACTAACAGCTCCCCCGTCCAACTCGATTACTTTTTCACAACCCCACCTCCGGCCCCCCAAACACCCATCCCAAACGGGAAAGTTGCCGGGTGTCGAAACAAAACAAACATTCACCCATCTGCTTAATCGAAAAACCTTTGAGGTGGTTAATAGCGTCAAGCCTGCGTTAAAGCTTTTTCTGTGTGCTCCCAGTGGGGGTGAAACAGCAAAATCTGTAATGGATATAATGAACAGTGATGTTGGCATCACTCAAAGGCTGATATCCTCCACCCACGTATTTCCACCATAAGCAACTCAAGTGCATTTACATGACATTTACATTTGAAGGCATAAGTGATGTTTTATTTGCAGAAGGTTCTTCAGATGCCTGGAGCTGAGCGTCTTCTTTACAAATACATGCAGATTACATGTTACAAAGGTCAGAGGGAGAAAGCCAAAGAATAAGACTGAAGTAATAACAGAGATTTAAAGCAAGAAAGTCCAATAAGAAAGGATTTCTAGTGTTATTTCTGACTTTTCATTGTGGAGTCGGGGCCCCTTGAGGGTTTTTCAAAATGTGAGAAGCCTCACACATGATAATAAGTAGGGTTGATTTTTTTCTGATACCAGTGGTAGTTTGATAATTTTACTAGTGCTAGTGCCTACATGGTTCCTGAACCAGTACTTGTAAATGAATAAAATAATGTAAGTAATTCCTTACCCTATGTAGTAATGCTTCTGATACCTGCACTCTTTGTTTGACTGCTCACTGAATAGACAAGGCAGATGAGTTTAAGCATCTTTTGTTCTCACATCACCTAAATAAAGCACCTAGTCTGTGATGGCTGTGTTCATCTGACAGGGCTTGCTATAAAGTTTGGGAGGGTTGGTTTGAGTAGAGGAGGATGACTGTTCTGCAGCAGCAGCAGACACATTTGTGTCAGAATGCTTTATGCTGCTGTTGACATTTATTTATTTATCTTTACCCCAAAAGCAAATACTGTTGTTTAGTGTGATACACTGAACCGGTGGGTTGTAAGTTATCTTCCCCTCTACAAGAACAGATGTGCGTTTGTGCACCAGTTTTTTCAATTAAAATGACGGGACTCAACTACATGAATTGCTCCATTAACTCAAACCATTAATTAAATTCATTCATTCATTCATTTTCTATACCGACTATCCCTTTCGGGGTTGCGGGGTGGGCTGGAGCCTATCCCAGCTGTCATTGGGCGAGAGGCGGGGTACACCCTGAACCGGTCGCCGGTCGATTGCAGGGCACATTAATGAAACTATAAACAGATAAATAACATTAAATAAATAATAATGTACCTCCCATCTTCTGTAAAATGGCATCCAACCTAAGTGCAATGTTTCCTCTACCACTCATTTGGAGTAGTTTTCCTCCACTCTTACCCTAAAGACATTAAAAATTTAAGACTAAATCTAAAAAAATGTCCAGAATTTCTATAAATATATCAAATAGTAAAGTATCAGCACGTTATTATGCAAAAAATGTTGTGAATTTTTTTGGTGTATCAGTATCTTCTTAGAGCCCCTTTATTTACACATGTACAAATATGACAACTCAACTTGAAGACCAGTGAGACCCTGGAGAAGTATTGATTAACTCAGTTGTTATCTCTCCTTCTTAATTTGGATCCTGTCATGATGCTCGTTTATGTCCAAGGGTTCATATTTCTGCTTAATTTTGTTTATTTTCAGTGATGACTAACCATAATGCAAGATCCAAGAGAGCCATGGGCTTGTTTCTAAACCCCAAAGAAGGAGACATTAATGAGCACTCACTCTGTTTTTAAAAGCTGCACAAGCTGGGTAAAAGTCACCTCTTAACATGGTAACTAATTAAACTGCTACACTTTTCAAATATGAAGGAAAATATAATAAAAACAGCATTTAGTCGGTGCTGACTGTGTGTGCTTAATCCATCTGTCATCAGTCTGAGCTGATCTGGTGTTTTGATCTTGTTTTTTTTTTATTAGCTCTTGCCTCTAAACTGAATCCTTCCACATCAGGAAGTTAAACGCTCTCATGTTCCTTTACTGTCCTCCAGTTAAACACATCGTGCAGAGTCAAATATATTTACAACTAAGCAGTGGTGGACAAAGTACTCAACTCCATCACTAGAGTGATAAAATATTACTAAGTGGAAGTTCAGTCAAATTTTTATTTAAGTTAAAGTACAGGAGTTCCTCCTTTTGAAAGTACTTAAAGTATTAAAGTACATTTACATTTTAATGTCAACATATTACTGTATTGTTGCCATGATGAATCTACAGAACCTAATAACTGAAGCAACCAATGCATTGACCTGCTTATAGAACTTGTAGAATAAAAAGTTTGTAAAATATGCTACGAAGCCTGAAGAAATGCCTGTTGAAACATGATTGAATCAACAACAGCAAAACCATTGCTGCATTAAACATTAATCATTCTTCATTTCGACACTCAAAAATGGACCTCAGATGTGGCCATGGGGTGCTCTGGTGTGGAATCGTTGTCTGTATCTGCTGTAGCCATCATTACTGCCTAGACGAACCGTTATCTGAGCAACATTAGCTCAACGTTTACCTGCCCGATCTGAGGAAGTGCATTCGTGAGGTACAGGTCCATACCTGTAACTCACGAATGCACTACTTCAAAGCTATACTTAAAAGTAGCGAGTAACGAGACCCTTCATAGAAATGCAGTGGAGTTAAAAGTGTTATATTTGTTTTCGAAATGTAGTGGAGTAAAAGTCACAAGTTAAAAAAAATAATACTCAAGTAAAGTACAGATAGTCAAGAAATGTACTTAAGTTCAGTACTCAAGTAAATCTACTTTGTCAGTGTCCATCCCTGCAACTAAGTACAGGGCACAGGTGAAAGAGTCCATCAGCACAAGGCTTTACCACAACTTCATTTCTATTGTACTTTTTAGTTTTTCACACTGGTGACAGAGTCAGTCTGTGTGTATAATGCACCCAGTCAAGCTAAAAAGGTGGCTATGCAAGGATCTGATCATCTTCTCAAAATAAAACACCATTCAGCCTCCTTCTTTCAACAAACAATAATTAAATATTTATTTTTGTTCCTTTACAGCCTGGTACCAAATGATGTACAGCCCAGTACCTGTCAGCGATCTAGTGGTTAGGGACCTTTGCTACACATGGTTTGTCTGCCACATGATTTAGTACCAATCTAAATGTAGATTTGACATGCGCGATCTTTGATTTTGTCTGTAAACAAACTTCAGAGTTGAACATTTTTTCAGTTGTTACATTCTCTCTCAAAACATGTATGCCTTTCTGCTACGAAATGAAATGTGAAAACCATATAAATAAAAAAAAACTCAAAAATATGATGTAGGTAACAAAACTAATTACTAGCTTACCTTCTCTTTTATATTTTAGGTAAAATAAGACTTTTAAGTGTGTCCAGATTTGTGTTTTTGGCAGTATTTTTGCTGTGGGAAGAGTGGCCTCCCAGCAGGACATTAGAGGAACTTCCCTAACTGTAACCCTGAGACCGAGAGCTCTGTCCACACCAATTATACCATGAATGGGCTCTGGGGGATCCATGTATGCATTATATTACTCCCCCGGTCAGCCTCACACAGGCCCTCGTAACAGGCGGGACCTCTGTGCAAACACCACACTACAATAGGAACATTCTCCGGCTCTTTGATACGGCCTCATTTTCCTTTTAGTTAACACCCCACAACTTCTGGAAAGGGGCAGCACCTGTTTGGGTTAACAGCAAAAACGCTCGGCTTTGTGAGCACATTTGGGCATTTTAGATGTGTGTGTGTGTGTGTGTTGTAATGTGAGTTATTAACATTTGAGGGGACTCTGAAACGTCACTCCAAAGGAAAAGTGTTGTAGGGTTGTTACTGAGCCAGAATTTAGGATTTGGATTTTAATACCAATCATAAAGACATCTGTACTTGAATCAAAAATAGAAGTCCAAAGAAACTAATAATGAACCAATTATTGTTATTTTTAACCACCAAAAACTGAAACAAACATCTTCTCATCATCTCAATAGCTCAAGTTAAATGTACTTGTAAAAGAGAAGCACTTTAAAACAATATTTAACTGTTCAGCCTTTGAGTAGAAGTTTTAAAGTTGTTATGATAACACAATATCTTTTTTTTGGCTTTACAGCGCCAGCTTACACACCAGCTACAGCTCAAAGAAAGCCAGAACTGTTTGATACACTCGCTGAGGAAAGCGATGGAGGCGGGTGGTAACAGACAAAGCAAAAGGGTAAATGTTATTTTCACTGGGAAAAAAAAGCATAGCACCTTTAGATCAACTGAGACTACAGTCATAACGCTGAAAACTCATTACTGGTTCTTGGGAGAAAAGAACTTGGAGAGATACTGGAAGTCCTTCAAAGAAAACCTAGTGATTCTGAATGACTGGGATGTTAGCTTGATGCTAATACACAATAGGAACTGCCATTGATGGGCAAACCGATTGAGCTTTAATTTGTGCTCATTTCAACCTCAGAAAAATTCTGTTTTCTCCAACAATACTAAAGTAGTTAGACATCTATTTACAACAATGAATCAGTACTGCTCAAAAAAATGGAAAAAATAAAAATAAACTATAAATTTTCAAGAAATTAACTGGATTCTTTTAGATTAGAAAATACATTTCTCAAAAAGTTGCAAACTTGCTAGTACGAACATTTATTGTCATGGATCATGTGACAGCATGCTGTTCAACTTCCAATTGAATGCAATTAAGTTTTTGGGATTGAAGCCCAGCACGGAGTCTGTAGAGCAACGCGATGCGCAGTCTCCTATCACATCATCTACTTACTGTAATTTCTTGACTATAACACACACTTTTTTGCTTTTAAATAAGCTCTAATTTTTCAGGTGCATATTATACACAGGTAAGCAAAATACTTAAAATATTTCGTCTTGATTGCAAAACATCTGATACAAAAAGCCGAAATATTCTCTTTCTCTGCAAAACGTTCCTGCAAAACTTGGGTATTTCTTATTAAACTGACTGTTAAACTGTTCTAAACTAATATTTTGGATCCTAATTAGTTTAACTTTGTGTAATCATCGTTTAATTCTCAAGTGTTACCACTTCCTGGCAAACATAGAGTGCTGCCATCTTGTGAGCAAGGCAACGCAAAATAGCTGCGCTGTGATTGGTCGAAAATATTGGCGTATTGATAGCTGCTCTCTGATTGGTCGTTACACTACAACTGAGCATGCTCGGGCAGAAATCGAGTAATTGCGAATATGTGAAGCAAAAGGTGTTTCCGCATCCATTTGAGAGAGAAAATCGTGTACGGTATTTGTTGTGAAAATACTGAAATTTCGTTTATTAAAACTTTGAGTACAGGTAATTTTTGAGTTGCCTGAGAGAGTAAGGCTTGGACAAAATATGGGGTGCGTGTTATAATCGAGAAATTACATTATGTTAACTGGACTTATAACTACTTCCTTTGCGTGACAACTGTTAGACTAACACACTTTAAAGGTCTAGTCTATTCAGACATGTGCTGAAACTAAGTTCTCTTGGGTGCTGCATGTGCACCAGCTGAGTTTGTTTACAGTTTGAAGCCTCAGTCCTCTGCTGAGTAGTTGTTCAATGAAAATGATGAAGCATTTTGCAATCTTGGATATTTTTTAATGCTACGGTGTGTCACTGTAACAGACATTTCACAGCTTTAAAACAAAAGCATCAAAGTATTGACATTTTTGCAAGCCTCAAACAACAACTTGGTCATCAGTTAGTTCCTACTCCGACTCGAGTCTTCTACGTCTTCAGAAGCATGTTTTACACAAAGTGTCGTCAGGAAATGACATTATGTCCTCCCTTGTCTTCCTCTCCCTCTTTACGTCTTCATCCCCAACCTCCCCTGCAGCCCCCACCCCGCTCTCCTCCCCCCTCTGTTTATTGTGCTACAGTTACAACCACTGAAATTTGATAACACCATGGGGGATAGGGGTGGAGGGCCATGCTGTGGCCCGCTTGGTGAGGCCATAGGGGGGGAGGATGGGGCTGGATTAAGGGGCCTCCTGTCCTACACGAGATGATTAATGATCTCCAAATAAGTGGGGGCCAACCTTTTTGATAGGGCAACTGCTGACATACAGCGGACAAGGGAGTGACCGTCGCGTGTCTGTACGTGTGAAAAAGGGAGAAAAGAGAGCATGAAGGATAAGGAGGGGGCCAGACAGGGAGACCACAGTGGGAGACAAGGTGCCAGGGTGACGGAGGGGAGGTTAAGGGAGGCATCGTCCGGCCCACGTAGAAACGAGGCCACGCTCTTTCATGTCCCTTTGAATGCACTGACAGTGGGCTGGAGCTGACCGAGCTCACCATCCAAGCAGAAAGATAATCAGGCAAAAAGACCGGCAGCAGAAGGAAAGGGCCCCTGCTCGCAGGAAAAGGCGGGGACCTGAATGGTACACAAATTCAAACCCCTGCTTTCTAATCATTCCCCCAAGAGAGACCCAAAAAAAGAGCCCAAACTTTTCTAATTCTCCTTCTACATTCATGATCAAACATTCTGTGGTTGGTGTGTTCATGTATTTGAGGGCTGAGATTATCTCTGCCTTTGGTAAACTCCACCCGTCTGCAAGCAAATTACAGCCCAACCTTCAGGGAACAAGAACATTTACGGTGGTTATACTGTCTCTTCCTTCAAAACAAAAGGAAATAGTAGTTTTCCTGATGTGTGGGTGTGCTGGGAGATGTTAGATTAAAATCTTTTGACTTTTATTTTTGTGTTTTTGTTTGTTTCTTGCCCACCAAGACTGCCCTTTGTGTCCCTTCCTGTCTCCTCATCCCAACCCCCCCACAATCCACACAGCGTCCCTGTTATTTCCTCTGCCAGACTGCTCCTCAGCCCTGGATTGCCACTGTGTTGTCCATCTTTAATTACAACCATACTGTACAGGGATTTGAGTCTCTAAGCTGCAGAGCTGGGAGATTCTTAATCACCCGGCTCATACGTAAATGAGCAGGGAAGAGGACGGCAAGTGCAGGCCTCCAGCAGATTCATGCTTCCCAGCAAGGTCATCGGTCAGGGTAAAAATAACACGGGCTGCTCAGCACACCCGGGTATCTTGATTTGTCGTCTGTGGAAAACATTGCAAATACTAAGAAAAACAAATGTGGCAATCAGATTATTGATTCATTTTACATCGTAATGAACTCTGTTATAGGCACGACATTTTAAATAAAAAAAGGTATTTAAAGTTCAGGAAAATAAGTAAAATGAAAACGTTGGGTTGTCAAAAAAAACATTTTTTTTAATTTTAAGTAGCTAATAAATGTTGATAATTAACAGTTATTAGCTATTGTTAATCAGATATTTTAACTTTTATGACAGTTTTTTTCTTGACTAATGCTATGGGGCCATATTTAAAAGTTAATTCAATATTTGAAAAAAAATTGGTTAATCAACACTATATCAGTTTAATGTTTTTTTTTTCCAAGCTATATGTGCTACTTGGACTGTAAAAGTGAGATCAGTCCTTATTACCCATAGCCTGTTGCTGCCATCCACTTGACATATATCTTTTGTGTCCTCTTTTCCTGAGACTGTCATATTTTCCATCACTTGGTTTGACTGTTTCCCTGTTTTAATGTTGTCTAAAAATGGTTGACAGATGGATTTCTTTAAGACAGATCAAACATGAAGTCATTCTTGATTAAAAAAGCAAGAACAGCAAAAATGTATACCCTTGTAACCCCAGCATATTTTCCCCCATCACTTATTCTGATTTTGATAATGTTCTTGGGGCTGATGGGAAGCTCTCGAGGGTCTGATGTGGCCCCCAGGCCACTAGTGGATGATCTCTGTTTAATGACATGCAAATGAAAACAAATATCTAAGTCTACATTGACAATGTGAAGCAACTCTTACCATGCCTTGATTTGGAAATTAAATTAATGTGAGAAAATAAATTTTATGATCTTGACTCTGATATGAAAATTGTGGCTGTACTTCTTCATCAGTGTGTTTTGAAACAATGATGAAGAAGAAGTAGGCAACTTCATATGGTTTGTTATGTAAGATACAGTAAAAGAAATATGCAGAGGTGCATGAACAATGTCACTGAATAAGAAAAAATCAGCCTGTTTAATTAAAGAAAATTTACACACCTCTGGAGTTCTAGTTTGGTTGCCTTTTCTGTGTCGATAACCCGGCTAAGTAAAGAATTGGGTAAAGATAATTTCACTAGAAAGTTGTTTTTAGTTGTTTTTCTCTTACCTTGTATTTTTTTTTTTTTTAGTAATTTACTTCCTGTTCAGATAAAACATTACCTTTTCTCCAAAAGAAAACTTCTGGTGGGACCAACATTTGCAGGAACTACCAAAGAAAAAATGAACTGGCTACAGATCAAAGTAAAGTGGGGAGCATATTACAAGATAATTGACATGATTTCAGGCTAGATTCCCCTCTTCTGACTAAAGCCAGCAAAGGCCTCATTATCTGGTGGTCACACAGAACACAGTGGACTGCCAAGCACACCCTCTGCTTTTGGAACAGGCCAATAACTCACCACGGAGCAAGCCGGCTAAAGCAGGAGGCACAACAATCACAGCATGGTGATGGCTGCAAATGCAAAACAGAAATTTAGATAGCAGTCTGAGATGGAGGATCAAGTTATTAATTCACCTTGTAGCAACAACACAAGTGTTTATACAACAAGTCTAGGAGTTTTACTGAAAACTCAGCTGGGGAATTTTTGGGAAGCTAACAGCTAGTCATAATTTACTTAAATTCTATACAGACTGTTGTTCGCTGTCTTTGTTTACACTTAATTCTTGTTTAGCCATACATGAATACAAGCTGTGAGAGTAGAGACTGTGGTGTGGGTTAGCTCACAGTTTTAAAATCTATTAAGACTTAATAAAAACACGTGTGTGCCAGACCAAAGGAAACATAAAAAAAAAGTTAATTATGGTGCATGGTGCAGATTAACTTTTCATTTGTTCAGTGAGCTTTTACTATCATTTTTTAAAGTGAAATGAAACATTCAAAGGAGCGGTGGTGTCCTTATTGTTTTATCACTGTGAAAGAAGACAGAGGCTTAAGTGTCTAGCATTTAGCTGTCTTGCTAAGGTATAACTGAATTCTAGTGCACATGCAACAATAAAATTGAAGAGCGATACAACATGTAAACATTTAGAGCCTTTGTAAAAAAGCTCAAATTTTAGAAAGGAAATGGGCAGAATTTACAAGCAGTGTTATTTATTTATTTATTAATTCAAAAAGGTTTAGTTCGCACAATGTTAGTTTCAATTGTCATGGTTCAAAGTGAAGAAAACAAGTTCATCCATGAGAAAATCTTCCTTTAAAGCGACAAAAGCCACATGCAGATGATTTTGTCAGCGGTTAAAAGACTTTTTATTCCACTGAACTCATCTGCACCTTTTATGATAAACATATATATCCTTCCCGCTCAGGTATATTTATATTTTCTCGTGCAAGCTTTGTTAAAACGTTCCCACACTAAGCCCTCCTGTGGTCAACAAATGTCCCAAACCTGTGCTATCTGTGCATATCTGCGTGCCTTGCTTCTCCATCTGTGTCCTGTGTGTGCTCTTAAAGAAAAGCTTCCTGGCCTCCACACCCTTGTGATGGATGGTATGAAACACATTACAGCCCCCAGAGGAGCCCTACACCAGTACAATAGCCCTGAGCTCACTTCCAGTGCAGCTCTGCAGCGGTGTTGCATAAGCTGCACAGTAACGCAGATCTGAGTGCAAAGAGGCCTAATGGAAAACAAGACGCTTGATTTGAGGGAAGGAATGGACATGAAGCACACAGATGGCAAATGTTATAGCCTCTTTATAGATGGCATTCAAGCTGCTGTGGTTTCTTGTTTGGGACATGTTACTACATAAAAGCAATAGCTGAGTTATCAAAGATGAGGGTGCAAAGATGAGTTTTCATGTGGAGCAACTTGACTTTCATGCTGTAGTATTGAGTATGTCACAATACTCCCTCCCCACTAACAATCTCTGTTGTGTAACTCCTCTAAAAGTATTAAAAGCTTCCAGGGATCAAGAATTCCCCATGGTTTAAATAAAGTATTAAGCAGTCACTGAGAAGTTCTTTTCTTTAGAGTTTTATTCTAACATCAGAATTAAATCATTCCCCTGTTGAGCTCCATTTTAAGCCCCTCTCTGCGTTAAGACCACCAGATGAATCCCTGAAAGGTAAATGTGTGACTCACTGTCATGGATTCCTAAAGCCAAAAGTAATTAGCATTGATGGGAGTTAAAATTTTCAAGATGAGTGCACAACCCCCCACAATCTCCTTGCCTGTTTCAACATATCCCTCTCTCTCTTTCCCTCTCTCCTCAGCCTATAGCAGCTGATATCTCCTGTATTGATTCGCGGTGCTGGGGCCCAAATGGGGCTCGTCAGCTGATGACTTTATCTGTCAGTCCGGGTGTCCATTGATTGAAGCAGTTAGCCGTGTTATAAAGCAGGGATCAGGGGACCCTCATTGTAGCACCTTCCAGTGAAGACATCACAGCCACCTAAGGTTGTAAGGATGTCAGATTTTTAAAATTAGATATGACGCCAGTGAATATTGCACAAAACCACTATCTGTTATTAAAGATGTGCACAAGTCTGTCCTGTTGAGATTAATTATTTGTGTATGTCTTTCAAATTAGTCTGAAACATAGATGTTAATTAAAGCCTTTTTCACACCTCGCTTGTTTTGTCCAAACCCAAACAAACTCTGGTTCAGTTTTTTGGATTGTTCAGTTGATCTGGGGTGACGTGAAAGCTCACAAGAACTCTGGTAAAGACCAAAGAACTGAACTCTGGTCTGCCTGAAAACAGAGGGTCTTGGTTTGTGATTGGACTGAAAGCTATCTGAACCAAACAAGGACCAAACAAGGAAAGCGATTTGAAAAGCAGTGAAGTGTGGCTTGATTTTGGACAAATACAAAAACAGATAATAAGCTAACCAAGTGTTCAGTGACAACATCAACATCAAGCAGAGCTTTGTAAAGTGTCTTGAGATAACATTTGTTATGATTTGCTGCTACACAAACGAAGATTGATTAATTAATTGATTGATTGATTAAACTTGCCAACTATTTTCTTTAACAGTTTAATCTACAAGCATGTGCGGTATATGCTTACACCTCACTCTGGTCTATATGCAAGTGCCACCAGACGTAACAATTACGCAGCCTTATCTTTATTTATGGCACAGAATACTTACAAACTGTTTCTATCTAAACATTGTTTTTATGTAAAGCAGGTTGTGTATTTCTGAGTCAAAGTGCAACAAAGTACAGGAAGACCGCAGCCACAGTGCCAATTAGTGGCTATTTAAGACAACATTTGACAGGCTAAGGTCCACCTGACAAACAGCAGTGTGAAAGAAAACCAAACGAAATGAAAATGAAACAATGAAGCATCTTCTCCCCAAAAAGCTAAACCAAGTGAGCCATTGTTCTAATTTATTATTTTGCATCATTTTAAAGGCTGACGCTTTTCATTCGATAAACTCTTGTCTGTCAAAATCTCACAGTCTGGACAGTTGTGTGTATTACTTTAAAAGGAATTAAGTTCTTATCCCAAGGATGGAGGCAGACCTGATGTATTTTTATACTTGTATAATATTGTGTTATTAAAACCTCATTTAATTATGAGTAAAAATATTCCAAAGTATCTTTTTTATCAGTCAGGTTTAATACTTTCAGAAAAAGTAACTTTGTTTGAATAGTTCTTGTGCTGAGACACCAATTCATATAGTTATATTTCTCAGAAATTGTTTGCATTAAGTGTGTTGCTCATAGGTTGGCTCTGAGTGTGTGGTAATTTAGTGAAAAAATAATTAGAAACTGTTAAAAAGTAGTTAATTCAAAAAGCTTGTTTTGTCATTTTTAAGGTAATTTATAAAGCCAGTAAAGGTTCCCTGACTTGTCACGAGTCACCATTTTTCTTTTATTTAATGTATGAGTGGGTGTAATTTTCTGTTGACTTGCTTTTCTTTGGTTGACTTCAGCCTCAATCATTTCGCTTATATGCAACACAAGCCCCTAAGGCAGTGATCATCAACTGCACGGGGGCCACATCAGGCCCCCATATTATTATCATTTTCTGAAAATGCGAGGTAGAAAAATATGTTGTGGTTTTGAGGGTATCTTTTTGTCTTCACAGTCCTATCACTATGAACACAACCCCCAAACAGTTGTGACTGAAACTGTTTTTATCAGGAGTGACTTGATGTGTGATCTGTCACCTGACAGCCAGTGTTGGTTGGTAAATGACTAAACGAAGAGTCACAACTGATGATGGAAAACATGACTGCTCCAGAAAGAATATTGCACCACGTGGCTGGCAGCAGTATAGTGATATGGACTGATGTTTTTAATCACCAACCCACCAAGCCAATCACAGGGCTGACATGGAGAGGCAGTCGATCATTCACACTCATGCTCACACCTTAGGGGAATTTAGAATCACCAGTAAACCGAATAAGCATGTTTTCTGTCTGTGAGAGGAAACTGGAGTACCCACAGAGAACCCACACATGCACGGGGAAGAACATGCAAACTCCACACAGGAAGTCTTTGCTGATCCTGGACAATGCAGTGTATTATTCCCATTTCTTTTCCTTATATAATTCCATAACACCCCTCCCCCAACCCCAACCTTTCTTCTCTCTTGAAAGTCTGTACTAGCACTTTTCTTGGTATTTTTCTTCATTCTTAGTCTTGCCCTTTCCCTTGTTGTCTGTCTTTCTCAAAGGTATGTTCAAACCTCATTTCAAGCTCCTCAAATGGAAAAAGTAAAGCCAAACGTCTGCAGCTTTATCACAGGAATCTATAGTTGATGCCGGCGCCCCTCCCTCTATTATGCGTACAACATGCCATTGTCATGTTGCTGTGACATATACATTCTTGACATTTCTGCAAAGATCAGAGTTAGTTGTTTACAAGGCCAAGCTATTGGTTTTCTTTCTCTCACTTGATCATCCAGTCAGATGAATGTAAATATAGAGCAGAGGTCATCTGCTATATTTGACTAAGCTCTTAAGTTTTGAATGATGACGCAGAAATACTTGAGATGTTACACAATAATTCTGTTTTGGTGTAGTATTTAGTGTTTCATGTGAGGGTAACTTTTTTGCATATCTACAGTAAAAGCTGATCCCTGCTGTGATATTGTTTTTCTTATCTTCACCCTTTCAAGCAAAAGTGGGTCAAGAAAGGCGCCAAGGTTGTTTTATCACAGCGTCTTTGTTATTGTAAGCTGCTTTCATTTTATTTCCTAAGTTTTCCTAAAAAAAAAGTGTTTCTCATAAATCTCATTTCAATTTGTCACTTATGCTATACAGTCAGAAATTGTGGTTTGGATGCTGTCATAAGTTGTTCAAAAATTACCCGCATGCACTTTGAGGAGGATATCATGGGAAACTTTGATACTTGTGGCTATCAGGGGCATATAGGCTGTTGGCCACAAAGACAATATCCACATGCGTCACCTCGCTGGAAAATTACTGTTCACTGAAAGGTCCAATTTAATGTAGATTTAAGTTTCTTTCTTGTTGCACCTTGGAATGTATTTGATGCTGAACAGTGCAACATTCATTAGTGTCTCTGTAACAACCAAGCAGCATCCCCCAGTGTTGAAAAATGACGCCAGTGTGCAAGTGCCAAAACCTGCAGTTCCTCAAGTGCCCACTTGAGGCTGCCTCAGGAGTACAAGAAGTCATACACTACCGATGATAATAAATACAATTTTCAGTTGGAGTAAACATGTTCAAAAATGGTTTAAGTACTTAATGTGTTCTTTGGGACAATGTACAAGGGCTGGCTGATACATCTACAAGCTAGCAGGTTGTAGTTTTTTGTGACTGTCTGTTTTAGGGTTAGCAGTAGTAATGGCTGCTTGACGGCTGTAGACTGACATTTTTAATTCTATAAATACGTTACATGAATGCTTTTAGACTGCCAGGGTGAGTGGCAAATGCACATTTCATGAGCCAAGAAAATATACCCGAAATTGACAGTTCAGAAGTCCTAATTATCTTATTTTAGCTAATGTGTATAAACACATATCACAGGCAAGATAAACACTGGCAAATTTACATTTCCTGTTTGTACTTTTCAAAGTGAAAGCCCTGTTTTCTATTTCTGTGGAGAAACTTCCTTAGTTTATAAAGAATGTTTTTATTCTGAAGCTTCACTGGCCAGTTATAAAATGACTTGTAGGGAAGATATGTTATTTTTCCATCCTAAGTTTTCAGTTTATTAATGTTCTGTTGAATGCATAGGTTTTTGTCATTTCATGTACATAAACTTTGGCTTTTACTAATGCCAAGAAAAAAAAATACAACCTTAAGTGTCAGGATTTGCAAAAACTAAACTATGAAAAACTAGGACAGGACCCTAGTGCAGATATTAACAGAAAGATTTATGAAAACGAAAAGCTCAAAATACAAAACAAAGTCTTCTTACTTATTCAGTCTTAAACAAAACTATCTACAAGGACAAACACTGGGAGCACAAGAAATGACTACCAGAGGACACACTACAAAATAAAACAGGAAACATCAAGGAGACTAAAAAGCAGAATACAGGAATCACACTGGAGTTAAACAGACACAGGAGGCAGGAGACATATGAGAACTAAGAGAGCAACCACTAAAATAAAACAGAACCAAGGCAAAACTCATGACATGACGGCCTCTATTGAGTGTGAACTTAGGAAGAGAGACAAGGCTGAGGTATCGGAGTGATGCAGCCAAAATGTAAGCATATAGTACGTGCCTGGTCTTAAATCTGTGGAATCTTAAGCTGTCACACATCATTGTATTTGATATGCCTGTTTAAGACAGTGCTCTCAATATAGCCCCTGCGGCAGATAAGCTTCAATTAGACTTAAGCTTACGGTATCAGGAGTCATGGTGTCCAAAAGTGTGTTATCATGTATCAGCAAATTAGCTTAATAGGTACTAGCTTATGCTAATGTTCAGTCAGACATCTTTCATTTGTATTTTTTATCGTCCCAGCAGTAGATCGTAGTATTAGCTTGTTGTTCCAGACTTATCATTGCCCTCAGAATTATGTTACATGCAGCATGTGAGGTGTGAATCCCCCTTTCCAATCCTACAGATGGATGCTGGGGTAGTAGATGGTTTTAAAAAGCCCAGTCCAAATTCAGGGCAGAGCATAATTGTATTTGGTGACGAGGGTTGAGCAACTTTATTGAATACCATTCAAATGAGTTTTAATTTTTTGAACCAACATGACAAGTAAATTGCATCCAAACACGGTGATTCTTTTGTGGCTCATTTTGATCTGTTTATGGAAGATTGTGGGGTCTAGTCGCATATGCAACCAATGCTTAAGGTGTCAACGATTACTTACATATATAATGGCTTTTACTGAGTAGTTTTGGATAGAGCACAGCTTTTATTTACATTTAACTTGTAGTCATAATACAGGCCTGTATCATCAGTGTTTTAACTGCTGCATATGTAAACAAAGATTTAACATCCCCCTCATCTAACAACCACAAACTGTAAATTTCCTCCCACGGTGATCTGCTGCTCACCTGCACTTTTAAAGTTTTGTAGGTACGACAGATCTCAAAGCCAATACAAGCCAAGGTCTTTAAGATGTCTTCAAAGTCTTACTGTTAATTTGTAAAAATGTAATGCCCTGAAATATCTCAAAAGTCTTACTTTTATTCTCTTAAAAGGTAAAATCCCCAAGTGTTAAGAAGTCTCATATTTACATTTTACAGGTCTTAATTTTCAGATAGCACTTTGACAAAGACATGTCTTAACATTTAATCAAATCTAATCTTTTCTTT
This sequence comes from Cetoscarus ocellatus, assembly GCA_037902135.1. Lineage (NCBI taxonomy): Eukaryota > Metazoa > Chordata > Actinopteri > Labriformes > Labridae > Cetoscarus > Cetoscarus ocellatus. Next base: position 159,304 of record JBAMNC010000359.1, read on the forward strand.
AAGAGGTCTGGTCCAGGTATGTAGGGGAGATAGGTTTCAAGTATTAAGATTAGAGAATAGAAAATTACAAGGCAAAGTATAGACTATTTTAAAATGCTGACCCATTTCTTTAGTGTCAAAGAAAAGGAGGGAAATACCTCCCTTGTATAAGCTGCTGCAAACAAAACCTCCAACAAAACAAGCCTTACAAGAATTATGAAACGAGGGTGGAGAAATGCCGTCAACAAGCTACATGCGTGTGTCATGCATGTGTCATGCATCAGTAATGCGACAGGTTTTAGTGCCTCCTAAAGTTTGAGTGTGGACGTAAAACATATAGCACCAAAGAAACTAGATTCTATCGTTAGAACTTGACGTCTCATTGTTTTTTCTTTACAATGCAAAAGTTATTTTACTATTTGAGGCATTAATCATAGTGAACGTGTGCAGAATGCTGGACATTTTAAAGCACTGGCCTCTGGCTAGTAAACTGCAATTTCACCAGCCACCTGCACAATTTCACCTTTTAACTAGATGAAGACAAACATTCACAGATGGTTGCCTCCAGAAATGGCTGCAAAACCTGATCCATGATGAGGAGACACGGCCTGAGGCACTGATAGATTGATGCATAAACAAAAAGCCAAAGCAGACACACTAACTTTTCCATATTGACAAATAGGAAACTTCATTTCACCTGTTCAGGGGAGACAACCTGCAGTGATCCAGTGAGTTCTGTGCATGCATCAAAAACCATTGAATACATAACATTTATTAGCATTTGTCAGGAATTTCTAGGACCAAACAGTCACATTATTCAGTATGGAAACATGATTTTAGTGGAGAAAAAAGCTGAGAGAATGACCCGGGAGAGTTTCTTCGGAAAATAAGATGACAGAGATTCAAGACAAATAATGCAGCCAAAGATGGAGAGTTTTACTTAAGTTTTGTGTTATGGTTCAAAGGGCTGACTGAACTAATACAGACATTATCCAAGGCACGGTTTTGCAGTGTTACAACCAGTAAGTTAATAAAACCAGAAGTCTGCGGCATCAGGATTTCTCTCAAAATGGCTCTTTCCTCTGGCCCATCAATAGACCTACCAGAGTGATGTCCTGCCATTGTTTTGTTGTCATTTTAAAGGGATACGCCAACATTTTTTTGTTTTTGGTTTCATGTCTTGCCTCACTCCTGAGTCCATGACAAGCAGATAGATGTCCTTTTTTTTTTTTTAAAGATTATTTTTTTGGGCAGTTTGTGTCGTTATTGATAGGAGAGAGAGACAGTGGATAGGCTTGTGAAAGGGGGCGAGAGAATAGGGGCAGGACACTCTGCAAACTGGCCACAGGCTGGATTTGAACCCAGGCCGGCAGAAGCATGTACAAGGGTCATGCCTGGTTGCTTGCCTCTCCGCCAAACCAGTACCCCAGATACCATTATTTTGACTGTGCGTCCAGTAACAAGAAAGACACGGGCATAGCTCACCCACCGCTAATTAGCTTAGCTCAAACACTGGGAGTCAATGGGTAGTTTTAGCCTGCCTCTGCCTACAGTCATCAGGTAAACTCTTCAGCAACTCTAAGCAGTCCTGTGTGGTTGTTTTGACTTGTTTTTTTACCGCGTTGTGATACGTTATCTATTTTTAGACTAAGGCTAGCACTTTTCAGGTATCCAAAAACATTTTTGTAAACAGGTCCCAGAGTGGATAAATCTGAAAATGCCTGCCTTACCTTTCCGCATTGACAACGAATATGGATAGCTTCAGAAATGATCCCATCATAGCCCCATTATGTATTGTGATGATATTCAAGCAGTCTTCAAAATGTTTCAAACACTTTATTTGAACAGTTCAAAGTGGCTCAGATATAAAATTAGTCAAAAAGACGAATAAGAGCGAGAGGATGTAGGATTTGGAGGCTCAAGATAAAAAATTAGTACAGTTAGGCTACAAGCAGTAGTTGTTTAATTGAAAGTGGTAAAAGCAAGCATAAGAAAAAAACAAGCAGGCCTGATGACATGTAAGGTGAAGCAGGACTAAGGACTTGATTTCCAAAAACAAAAAGGGTTTTAGTCTTTTTTTTAATTCATACTCAACCGTTTAGTTTCATTCTCAAAATTGAACTACAGCTATATTCTCCATTATGATTTTTGTAACTATTCAATTTCTTATCATCACAAGTGTGTTCCAACATTATCATCAACATTTTAAATCTGTTTTTGTCATTTTGACTTTTTTCTTGAGGTCAATATCTTCCTCCTCTCATTAGGTCTTCCTCATGCCTGACACTACATTTCTCTTCTGATAAATCCACAAAATGCCTTGTGATGTAAAGTGACACATTGTCCTTAATGTGAACAGACATCCTGGGAAAATCTGTCACAAACCATTATCTTCTTAGCCTAACAAACACCTCTCACATGTCACTTGTCCTCTCTATTTCAGAAATCAAGAGACCCAAATTAACCTTGTAGCACTGGAGACATCAACCATCCCTCCATTCATCTGTTCATCCGTCCATTCATCCATCTCTTCTCTGTCAGCTCTGTATCAGCCTGTGTTGATTGGGGTCTAGTCAGTTGATCTGCCGGGTCTCTGGGGAATGGGAGGACTTGGGTTACAGTTGGAGAGGCCATCTCATTTTTCGCGCCATCCAACCTTTTCAATCCCCCTCCCCCTCTATTTCACCAGGTGACCCATCTTCATGACCCACGGAGAAGGAGTCATGTTTCTCCCTCTTTTTCTTCTCTGCTCTTCACTCTTATTCACTTCAAATTTGTTTTTACTGGCATGACCGAGGAGTTAATGGCACTTTAAACACCATATAAAGCTGCTGAAGTCATGCCAGTGCGGAGATTTACCACCAAATAGCACTTTACAAACGTCTAATCGTGTAATTCAACTTCTAATAGTGTCATTATTCGCCGTCTGACAGCCTCCCCTGTGTCTGAACAGCACCCAGTGAGATTTACAACTCCTGGCTGTTGTTTGGAGCCTCGCCAGTTTTGTAATGTTTTACACCACAGGCGGGAGGCATTGACAGTGCACAGACAGACAGCTCCTTTAATATACTGTCTGCCCACGCGCTGTAATAACTCTTACCAAGGAGCTCCTCTCACTGTTTCTTGTGTAAATATGGCTTCAAGTGACTTATCCATCATGGGGTGTTTGCGTTTTTCCCCCATAGTATTTGTTCTTTTTATTAAGATCACTGCAACGCTTGTAGGAAGAGACAGGATAGAAGATTCTAGTATCTGATGTAGTGTAATAATGTGAATTTCAGCATTCAGTGGACTCCTTTATGGAAGTTTATGAAAGAAAATGCATGGTTTGTCAGTCCAATTTAAAGGCATATATTATCAGAGCAATGTTGGACTTCAAGCCTGTCAGGGTGAAAAATGTGAAAACCCAGTCTCAAATGACTGAGACAGCTGAACTATCCACAGATGGCTCCTCTTCTCATATGCAAACCCATGTGGTGAAAAAATTGGAAAAATATGTAATAAACTAAGTTCTGGTTTGAAAAGCGAGGTTTTTCAGCTGCTTAGTTTGTTTCAGTGATGGAATTTATTTTTCAAGCTTAATAGCAAGAGCCTCAACAAATGGCAACTATTGATTTTTTTTATAATCATGATTATTATAATATTTTTTAAATCATTTTTTTGCTTTTTTGCCATTTAGAAAGTTAACACATTGGTGGTGTTAAAAAAAGCTGGGGGAAGAGAGTGAGGAATGACACGTGGAGGGGAGCCTTGGGCTGCCTGTGTCGAAGACAACAGCCCCTGTACATGGATGTATGGAGAGGCCGATAGGCTGCACAGTTTTCTGTTCAAAGATGCTATACATTCACTGTTTTTCACAAAAGAAGTCCTTTTAAATGTTTTTTTTTTCATAGCATTAAGAGCCCAGAAAAGAGATACAAGTCATGAAAAGGCTGTGTAAGATTAAGAACTGATCTAATTTGTGATCAGATTGAGCTCAGGGATGTAGTTGTTGACACTCTTAACAAATTGTTGTTGCCAAATCAACTAGACATCTTTGACCCCATTTTTGGACTTTTTGAATTGTTGTGTGCAATTTTGACAGTTTGGAGTGTTTTTGCCTTTTAATGATCAGTCAAACTGGTCTGAATTTCAATATGCATTCACTAAATTTCAGTTTTTGGTAAACACACATTGGCCACAGATGCTGCAAACTGAGCTGATAGAATTTTTTTCATTGGTAATTTAGGATCCAGATGTTTGATGACAAGGATCCCTCATCTGGTTTAGTAGTCATGTTTTAAAGTGACATTGATTTAATAGACACACTAAAAACTCTTTGGCAGTAAATTCTATGATGTCTTGTAATCCAACTGAAGCATTAGCATGTAGAAAACTGTTATAAACTGGTTCTTACAATAAAATAAGTTTATTTAGAAGTTTGGAAGAGTTTTAGAGGGATACTCTAAATGCTCATGTGTGGGTCTATCACTGATTTAAATAGTCTTGATCTGTGTGATGGACTGGAGCAGAGCACTGCGGCTCCAGCCACACACACACACACACACACACACCCCCACACACACACACACGTAAATGAATGCAAGTCTACAAAAGAAAAATTAGATGTGAGCCACTAGATAGGATTTAGGTCCACAGCTTGAGCTTCAGGAAAGCACAATTATGATGATTTTATGCTAGCCTGGACAAAAGTCAAAATGTACTGTTATCAAATGTTACTTTAAGGAAAGAAAATGTATGATTTGGCTAGAAATTTGAATAGATGTATTTGTTAGCAGGGAGATTTATTTTCTTAGGCAATATTCTAAAACTGCATCAAGGGAGTTAATGACTGAGGCTTATTGTCTCTTGTGTATTTGATTATTTACACCATTTAGCCTCTAGGGTATGATTATGTTTCCTAACAGTTGTGCAAATTATTTTGCATAAATAAACATTATGAATGAATCACTACATTGTGTTCAATTTAAACGTATATACAGAGCTCACAGTAGGGATGTTTATTGGCAGGAATCTAGCAACATGATACTTATAAAGAGCTGAGGATACAATATATCATATTATATCACAATACGTTTTTATTTTTTAACTAAATAGAAAGGATGCAAAATACTGGATTAATGCAGGTATCCAGTATGCTGATATTTCTGAACCATACCAATTCAATACCAATATTCTTTAGACAAAAGTATGCAGTCTCCACCAAACTAAAATTGACCCGATCCTTTTACTGTGACAGTATATATATATTTTTTAGATGTTTGCAGCTAGTTTGCAGCAGACATTCAGCCATTTGGCGGGCTCTCTGATATATTTATTGCCATTATTTCTGTCACTGTGACACACGGTTATGTTAATAAGTGTTGCAGGGACTATGCTTAGTATAAATAATGCAGATAAGAAATTGCATATTTTTATGAATAACATATCAAGGATTCTTAATGCTCTATAACACATTTTAAAAAGACTTTAGTGAAAAAAAATCCCTAAGTTTGATATATTATATCATCACCCCCAAATTCTTTCCACTACACACCCCTGACCAGTATGTTTGACCAATCAATAAATAGTAGATTTTCGAAAAACGTTTCTGTATGCACAACCCTGCAACATTATATCCATAGAAAATACAGTTTCTAATCAGAGTAAGTTGCATTAAGCATGTTTCCTGTAATATTGATCTCTGGAACAGTAGCTGTAGCCATGTGCTAAAGCTAAGGGGGATCTTAATAAACAGTAAACATGGATGAGCTTTATTGTCCTTTCCAGTTACAGAAATAATGACAGTAATTGTAGCTTAGAGATGAAGAGTTAAATGTCTAAATTCATGCACACACTTCCAAACAAAACAAATCTCCCCCCAAAATGATTAACTAAAAAAAAATCAGGACAGTGTTGTACTGAAATATGTTGATATATTAGTGTACTGATATTTTCTGACACCCCTAGTTCACCCAAAACACTTGACACTCCTTTCAGCTTCTTGTAGATTTGCATATCTTTTGTTATTCATTGTTTTAACTTGAAAATGATGAATTGGCTTTAGATTCCTCTTTGTAGCCTTTGTGTTTTTGTTCAGATAGATGTTTTTCATTGTATGTTGCACTCCCAGGCTCATTGTGAGAAGCATTTTTCTTTCTTTTCATGTTATTGAAACATACAGTAGTAAGGAAAGAAATGTCCTCCTTCCCTTTGTGTGTCTCTCTGCTGCTCTCCCTCTGTCGATTCACATTAATTGCATTGTATTGACATGACAGGGATGAAACCTATGCAGCCAACACTATAGAGCATATTATCGACCCACTTCCTATTTTATAGACCTCCCTGACAACTGTCCTTCTCTTTCTATCTGTGTGTCTGTTTCTCTACCAGCTGTGGCTTTGGCTTCATGCTTAGAATAGCAATGTATCTAAAGTGTAGCGTTACATTTAACTTCCCTTATGTGGAGGGGACATATCTTTAACACTTGATATGAATTGGTCCGTCATGCGAGTGAGCGGTGGCTCTGCCTGGACTAAAGATAGCAGATTCCATACTCTCAAGGCTTTTTTACCTTTTATGTCCCTGGCCATGCATTAAAAATAAAACAAACGTGCCCCGGCATACAGGAGGCTCCTGACAATATGCTGCCCCGACATATGAACGTATAAACTAAACAGCCAGGGGCGACTCGACATAAAGTAAACTGGGAGCATGTGGAGTCCAGACCCGTGTCTCTCCTGTCAGTGTCTCTCTGACCCGTTTTAATGAAGGGCTTGGGCTGTAATGGGGCCACAGCTTTTAAAATATCTTTTTTAACTGGCAAAGATAAAGACACATTGTTGAGCAAAAAACAGTACCTCATTTCTTGTGTCAAAGCACAGACCCTCCTGGTCAAATTTTGCTTTAGTTCAAGTGGAAGCTGCTCAGTCAAAATATTACCTGAGTTATTGAAGTTCTTACTTTAGTTTTCGAACAAAAGTTTTTCCTAGATGCTCAGCTTAAAATCTGTCAAATGTAGAGTGCATTTAACCAAACTACTCTTGGTGATAGGAAAACAATCACAAAGCAAAATCAGTCATTGTTAATTCAATAGAGGATCACAGTATCAGCAGGTTAACAGTAAGGAAGTGGTACTGAGAGGACTGTGGCTAACTTAAACAATGCTCGCTCCACAGGCCTTCATTACACCTTGAAGGTAAAGGTCCATTTTGTGGCTACACCCACATTTCTTGTGACTAGGGGTATAAGAAAATACCAGTACACCAGTATATGTATACTTTTAACATCACAATATTTACATTTTGTGTTGCTTCATAATAGTTTTTAGTGCAATATTGATATATTATTCAAATAATAATTGAATGAAGTTTAGGGAGTCTGTTTTTTATTGCAGTTCAAGTCCTGGCAGCTTTTTGGCAGCAGGTACTCAGCCATTTAACTCTTTGTCCCTTCATCACGTTTGTCATTATATCTATCTTAAGGACAGACAGTTTAGTTTATCCATGTAGCAGGGACTATGCTGTAGACAACTCTGATTATAAACTGCACATAATATTGTGGGCTCCTGATACTAAAGCAAAAATAAAATGAGTAGTTAAAAAACCTGTGGTACGTCACCCTACCCATGATGTTTTGACGTATATGGTGATAAATCATATCGCCACGCCTGTACAGTGATAAGTATTATCTTGCCTTCTTGTGTCACAGTCTGCACACAACTTCATCCATATCTCCATATATGTATTGAAACAAAAACAATGTTGACAGCCTGATACTCAGTGTCACCATTAGCTCTTAATGGATGTGAAAAAACTACACAATTCATTTGCATAACTTCCATAAGAATGAGATATTATCAGTTTTATGGTCTGACTTCTCATCTTTGATACAACCGCTGGAGAGGGAACAAATGGGGGGCAAACTTAGCCCCCCAATCTGCCTCCTAGATTTTTACTGTGAAGGCAAAATGTCACAGTGTTACTTTATATGAACCATTATTGCTTGGGCTGTGAATGGGGGCTGTGTAAGAATAATAAAAAGTAAACAGCTTCACTACAAGCACAGAGATTGCACTGGTCAACCCCTTTATGCTTCATCACTCTGCCCGCTATCTCTTGGAATATTTTTCTGTATTTCTTCTTGTGTTTACTCATAGACTTCATAAAGTCCTGACAGGAAAAACATCAGATAACGTTAAGTAGAAAGATTTTGCTGTCACATAGCTCACCCTAAATCATTTAGGACATTTTTTGGAGATTTCAAAAGTGTGAAACTAACCAATAAGTAAAGGACATGTTGCTATGGCATGCCTGACTGTCAGGGAGCTGTTAGCTAGCTTTCACCAGTTAATAGAAGCTCATGATCTGACGTGGGGTTCAACCTACCTGTGCCCTTTGATGCATGTCTTTCCCCACTCTCTCGCCTTTCTTTCTGACCTTTTACACTATCTTTCCTCTATCTTCTCTAGATATGAAAAGCAAAAAATGAATCGATGAATACATTTTGACCAGTTTATAAATAAGAAAAAGCCCACAGATGATGGCTGATAGACTGATCGTGTGTGCTGAGCGACGAGCTGACTGACACAGTACACCCAACATGAACAAATGCAGCTGAAGAGTAAAAAAGCTAAGTGTGGCAAGCTTTTAGCAACCTGATCCCTTTATCTTTTTCTATTTGGTATTCCAAATTCCTCTTCTTATAAGTTCCATTATGAAATGTTTTTCAAGACTTGTTTTATTAACTCTTGCGTTGTTGCCACAAATCAACAAGTTTATTGAGTCCATCTCAGTGTTTGCTTTGTGTTTGCAGTACTCGCCATTGCTGTGATGAACTTCCTGCTCCAGTCAGCTTGCTTCCTGATTGGCTATTGTTTCTTTTCATGTGACAGTCCACAGACTGCATGCTCGGCTGTCCTGAGAACTCCCTACACAACAGCATTTCTGATTGTGAATGTTGACCTTGTTAAATATTTCATATTTGGTCGGCTCAGATCGTGTTGTGAGCAGATTAGGGAGGGTAAAATCCCTCTCAACAGCCCAGGTTATAAAATCTTGAGAACCTTCAGGTTATTGGGCCCTTTGTGACATAAATTGGAAAGTGGGAATTGTCCCCAAAATCAGGCTGATTATTTTGTGAAGTGCCCTGCTTAAGACTGAATTGGTGTGGAAAGTTATGGCCTGAATTATCTTTTTCAGCAGCCCATATTTAAAGAGCTCTAAAGTACTAGAATTGACATAAGCTTATATTCTTGTATTAAAATAGTGTGTTGTAAATAGATGTATGTTGATAAAGTCATGCTAAACTAAGCTAAGGAAATGTAAATGTAGCTCTGGTTAAATCTTATCTGGTGTGTAGATATGGAGGTAGGGAGGAAGAGGAAGGTGTGGGTGGGTGGGTGTCGGGGGTGTGGGTGCTCTGAATGGACTCAGACACTACTGTGAGGCTGTGGGCTGTTTGTTTTGGCTGACACCTTCCTTACAGCAGTAATCCACTCTTTCTACAGCTGGCTGGCTTCTACACCTCCCCCTCCCCCATTTTTATCAATCCTTCCCTCCTAAAAAAAAAAGCAGAAACTCTTCTCTTTTGTTTTGTCGCTCCTTTTGCACACTTTCTGTTTATCAGTCTTTGCTATTCACCCTTCACAGATCTGCTGTTCCTCTGCCCCGTGCTCTCTTCTTTGTCACCACTGATATCACAAATCCCCCACAAAGTCAACAGAATAATCAACAAATTGATCACCAGAATCAAATAATCTGAAGACCCCACCATGGTGCGATGTTTCCCCTCCTCTCTCCCCGTTTCCCTCCTCTCTTTCCTCACAGTTTGTGAAACCTCACACCAGCCGATGCTCATTCAGTAAAAAATTCATTTCCTGTGTTGTCCGCATGAAGGCTGTTGCTCTGTCACTTAATTATTTAAAAAATGCCCATCATGTGAAGTCAGCGATATGTAATTTACCACTACTGGCGTCAGAGGCGACCGATTGATTTATTATAGAGGCCCTTTAATGTGAACAGCTGTTTCCTACTAAAAATAGGTCAGGGGTCACATCAAATGACCTTGTTCCCTTTTTTTGTTCTCTAAACTGAGACAGAGAGCAGGTTTGATGGGAGGTGGGAAGTGTTCATGTTTGATTCAGGTGGGGTCTGTTTGCTCAATGTACAGGGCCAACCCTGATGATTATATTGTTTTGGTGTAATTGACATCTCCAGCTTCAGAAAAATGATTAAATGTCCCTCAGTCACATTTTTCTTTTTGCAATAAACTGGTGTTGATGAGCAGTTTCTGTAAAATTGATATTGTGCTGAAAATAAACAAAAAGTTATATGCTGCTACTTAACTGGTTTAATAAAGGAGGCAGTAGAAGTTATTAACACTGGTGGTCACATGCCATGAAATGGAGGGAAGATATGGAAGCAGCTGTAGCTGCAGAAGAAGCAGACTCAGTGAGTGATAGCCAGCTTTTACTGCAATTTGTGTGTAATGCTTCAAAACTGATCACATAAGAGATGATGGAAAGTTAGGTCAGTCATCAGCCAAATAAGAGCACTTCTTTGACAGTGATGTAGTTTTTTGGATTTTGTGTAAATAATAATCTTTGTGTTTGCAGTAAATGCAGCTTTCTATCAATCGTGAATTATTTTAGTCACAATAAATGTGAGATGGCTTTAATTTTACTTCCTAGAATCATAAAAACAAGACAATCAAGATGATGCAACCCCTGAGTCTTGTGCTGTATCGATCGTGTTATGTCCATAAGTAATGTCATGTGTGGTAAATGGTGCTCTTCTTTTGTACCTTCGCATCGCAGACTCTTCTCTGCATCTCCCACCAACACAGCTCTCACTTAAATTTAAGTGAGGAGTAGAGGGATCCATTATGTGGATTCAAGATAGTTTAAATCAAGAGAGCGAAAGAAGGGAAAAAAGTAGCCTTAAGGACGGTAAAAATAACACCAGACTTGAAGAAACAACTCTGGGTTTTAGGAGTCAGACTGAAACAATACAAAACAAGCTTCTGATTTTGGTACACATTTGTGGCTCTCCCTCAAAGCCGTACATCCAACTCTTGACCAAAGTGACACATTTTTATACACATTGATATTTTTAAGTAACCCCACATAACATTACATTTTTTCGCGATAGAGAGGTCAAAAATATTGATGCTCCAATATACTGCAACATTTACTGGCACCATACTGTACTGATATTTTCTAGTACAATATCAATATTCTATTCATTTTTAATGTATAAAAACTCTGGACATTTATTTTGTGTTGTAGTTTAGCCTCAAACCACTAGTTGGTAGGAGGCATTCAGCCATTTGACTGTTTTCAGAGACATTTATCCTTATTATATCGATCACTGGAACAGAATATAATGTTTATGTTGTAGGACCATGCTGTATAGATGACACCAATTAGAAACTGTACCTTTAGTTCATATAATATGTTCATTCTTAATACTGTGAATTCAAGAAAAAGACTTTTCTGAAAAAAAGTGATACGTCATTGTGTGTATAGTATCAGGGTATATCGTAATATTTTGTACCATCACCCATATATTGGGATGTGTTTTGAATTGGACTTTAAGGGTGAATCCCAATTCTACCCCTTAGCCCTTCCCCTTCGTCTTACCCCTTCCCCTTAGCCCTCTGTTTTGAGGGCCAAGGGGTAGGGGTGAAAACACACTACTGAGAAATGAGACACCACTCGATTCCCGCTACGTCATCACCCAGAGCCACTCGCTAGCTGTGACGTAGGCAGATACGACAATAGCTGTAGCTACGGCTGCGTAGTCTAGCTCGTTATAACGAGAAATTTTAAAATACGACCAACAGTTCAAAACATGATTAGTATTTACTTGATGAATTAATAATTACTTATAATTAAGCACTTCCTTCACTCTCCGCTCTGCCTCGTGTCGGCGGGCGCAGTGTATTATGGGAAATTCTCATAACCCTTCGTGTCAAGTGAGGTCCCGGTCTGTCTTCGTTTCAAGGGCTGTGTACCGCTTGGTCTAAGCCCTTCCCCTTAGCCCTACGGAGAATTGGGACACCACTTCACTAGACGTGAACGCGCAAAACCAGGGGCTAAGGGGTAAGACAAGGGCTAAGGGGTAGAATTGGGATTCACCCTAAGTCTTGATGCCGTAGCATTGAAACAAGCACTGATATTTTTTACATTTTTACTTGAACCATATCTTCAAAAATCTGTGGTTGTTACAACCCTACTTAAATTACTGCCTGTGTGAATGGAGATTTTTTTCTTCTGTGGCCTTAATTGGGTTGTCAAAATGTAAAATTTTGATACAATAATAAAAAAAGATTTTATGATACTGTGACACCGCAGCAACAAAAAAGCTCTAGCAGTTGAGTTTTATCTTTTAATAAAGATAAAAAATAAATATAACTGAACAAACTCTTGCATATGTTGTAAATTGCACAAATACACCTAAATTATATCAGAAACTTAATTCCAATATGAACTTTCCATCTCTTTTTGCAGTTTTGGCGTGAGTAAATTAAAGTTATATTTTTTTTCAAAGCTTTTGCCCTTTTTTAAACAGTTTATCAAAAAGGTAATGGCAAAAGATTTGTTTTGACTAAAGTGATACCGCAAAGATTCAAAAGTTTTACAACTTCAAGTTTAATGTTGCACATTTTTTCTTACCCTGCCTAAATATCATCTGTAAAGTAGGAAACTTTCTCCTTAAAGTCTGTATTTGTCAAAGCCCTACTCCCCCTCTGTCTGTCCCTCAATCTGTGTCTCTTATCATCGACGTCTAGCTGTGTGAAGACGGGCCGTACGGCTCTCGTGTTCTCGGCTGAAGTTGGAGGAAGGACTGAGGGAGTGGTTCAGGGGCCCTCAGCCGTGGCACTTCCCACCAGAGTCACCTCTGACCCCTGGTGCCATTAATCACTAGGCTCCTGATGGCCCTGTCCCTGGGGGAAAATCAGTCCGGGGCAAAGGATGATGGGAGGTGAAGCCTGCAGCCAATTACAGATTGGCTCAGAGCGGCCGAGTGGACAAATCCCGACTTTACAGAGAGACGAAATACCCAATGGCTCCTCTGTCTGAGGGCTGCATGGTCTGGTGTCAGGAAGTGGTCTAGTGTCATTGCTGATCTGCGACTCTGTGCAGGAAAATAAGCAATAAAACAATTAAAGCAGCAGGATTGAGAGCACAGAGAGGGGACGCTCAGGCTGCTGTGATCAAAAGCACAGTTTTTTGGAGGGGTCTAATTAAGCCTGTTAGAGCTAAATGTCTCCAGGGTTGGAAATGGAGCAGATGTTGGACCAAAGGCAGGCGGCACGTTGATTCACGCAAATTAGGAAACTCTCTGGCTAACAGCCCGAGTGTTGCTAATGTGATTTTTGGTCAATAACGGTGTTATCAAAGGTGCTTTCCCAGCGTTTTCATTCAGGGTCGAGGCCATGCTGAAACGTGAAACCAGGCTGATGTCAGTGTTGCCTAATTAATGCTGTTTCTGGTTTCAAAACCATGTCTGCTCCACTTAAGATATATGAACAGCTGTTTTGTTTACTCACACACCACTTTAGGACTGTCACAACACCAGATTTTTAACAAAAAATGAAACCTGGTTCATTATCGCTACATCAAAATACAAATCCAATTGACCAAATATTACTGCTACTTATAATACTTTTTCCTTTGGATCAAGAAAATTTGCAAGGAAATGTCTGCATGGTGGCACAAATACTCAGAATACAGGTGGATCAGGGGTACTTAGTATGTGGAAGGGGGTTTTTTAACATAAGCAACTGTGAACATTCTCAAGCAGTCATCAAAATCCTGCAAATAAACCTAACTTAAGTCAAAATGTGGGCTCTTTAATGCTGATACATAAGGAAAATTATATGCAATAAGATAGCAGAAATTTTCTCCTCTGCTGATATTCATGATTTAATTTAAAGCAATTATCTGGTGATACAGTTATCAAAACTTGCATACTATATCTCCATTTTAACAGGACTATTAAGTAACATAGTAATTGTTCAATTATGGAAACGGTGTGAAAGCCCTGCTTATACCTTTGGTACAATGCTGTATTATTGTTTTCTCACACATGGTATTGAGCAGTACTATTGTATAAAAATGTTGGCAGCCTAACTCCATACACACTTGCCTTGCATTCTAGTTTAGCTGACTGTTTAAAGCCCTGTGAACACAGATCCCTGTAAATACATTAAAGGTGATCTGATTTGACAGCAGCTATTGATGAAGGGCTGTATAAAAGCATAGGCGTGAATTAAAGCCTAACTAACTGCTGGCCTGTCACTATGGGGCCAGAGCTGTTGTGTCTCATTTGTTGTGCTCTCATTGTTCACGTCCGGGCCAGTATGAAAACATGGCTTCCTGCTGACCTGCAGTTTAATTCACACATCAATAACCCCTGGCTGATCTCTGACCCCTCTAGTTGTACTAATTGTTTGATGCAGGATTGATGTCCAGCGCTGCATTAAATAACTGACGAGGCACTGGCAGCGAAGCATTCCTGCCGCTTTGATCGGCTGTGAGTTCTGGAAATGTTGCTACCGCTGCATAGAGAAACAGTCTGTGGGTCTGCTCTATCCATTTGGTTTACTACTGTGGTGTGGAAAAGGAAAAACAGTGCTGTCAAAATTACTAATCCTAGAAAAAATAGTCCTAGAAAAAATTTGCTTGATTTAAAAAAATAGTCATACCATGAAGTCATACACAGCTGTCTGTAAATACAATGAAAACACACATCAAAATTCCCTGCACTTTTAATTACAGTTGTTTTATCCATCTCAGAGATCAACTCCATCTGAGTTTATTTTATCAGATGACTGCCTGAACCTGAAACCCCCTCGTTTTAGGACTGTCTGCCCCTTGCAACAAGCACAAAGGTGCCCAACATTGTTCACACTAGAGAGAGATAGAGAGAGAAGGAGAAAACAAAGGAAGGAAACTAGCTAAGATTAATGTAGCTTGTGAATCAACTCTGAAAAAGTTAGAGAAAAGAGTGATATTAATGTTTCTTCTATCATGTCATGTGTGATTAATTTTTTTTTATAAGCCATATTATAAAGCAAACAGACTTTTTAAATCAAGGTGACAATTGATAGTTAAGAATTTAAAAAGCATATATACCACTCTATTCTATATTTTACACAATTTTCCCAGTTTTGGATTGATAAAAACACATCTTTGAATCCATCCAAACACCAGAGGGAGCTCCTAAAAATGACTGTAAACATACACATTTATTAAACCAGAAATGACAATGCACTGTCAGACAGCACAAATATTTGAGAAAAATTTTAAAAAGTCTGAGGAACCAGTGGGGAGTGAGGGTTTTCTTTTTGACCCTTTTTTTTCCCAAATCTTGTCCATGTGTGTGTTTACTTAGACAGTGTGCAGGAGTTTTACCTCAAGTTGTTGTTCTTATTACATGAATACAATAGAGGTTAATGATGGGGTGTTTCAGACTTCTATTATTTTAATTTGGCTAAATAAACATTTTGCAAAGTATGAAATTAAGTTGATATTGTAATTCCTGACTGAACATTTTACGTATCATCTTGTGGTCAAATAGTGACTGTAAGTGATTCTTACTGTGAACAATGCTTTTTACCAAGTGTAGGACCTTTTGTCTGTAATTTTGATTTTCATAAACTGAATCTATATAAATCTATTTTGAAATTGCACCAACATTTCTTAAACAGCTTGGTATATTTCCAGCCCTAACAATAATACATGTCTGTTTTAGAATAAATAAACAATTAATGTGCATTTGCATGGATAATGTCTAATTAAATTTATTGGATAAGTAAATGGGAGTACAGATGAGACATTAAATACTTAATCATTGTTCCTCTTGTGTCCTCACGCTCTCAGTAAAGCTAATCCACATTAACTGTAAAGGAAGCTGCTTTCTTGGCATGGGCTTCCTTGTTTTGTGATTTTGTTAATTGGCTCTGGAGATAACATGGCTGTTTTCCCAGAACACCACTTTCTGCAGCTTCAATAAGCTGAGCAAAATTAACCACGCACAGTAAACAGTGGTGCTGACGCTTCATTCATTTTTACAGGGTGAGAGGAGGCTTTACGGTCTATTAAAAGGTTGTAATGGTCTCCAGTTTGCATTTTTCTATTAACAATTTACATATGTTCTTTAATTTTATAGATACACTGCTGAAACCAGAGTCATTTGAAACAAATACTACAATCATATTCCAGATTTATTGGATTAATGGCAGTTTTCACAAAATATGCAAAGGTAGAATAATTGCCATGAGGGTTTTATCAGACTGCAGTGGATTTTGAATGTTACCCATATTTAATACTTTTCCTCTGTCCCAGTCAAACATATTGATTTGATATATTGTAATAAGAGTGGCCCAAAATAAATGACTGATATTATGGGTCTTGGTGACATGGACAAAAGAAATAATGTCTTAGTATTTAATTATATTTAATTTCTAATTTATGTCTATTTCAACTGCAAAGAAATAGCAAATGGTTGGCCCAATACCAGCATTATAATTTCACTCTACTTGGCCTGTGTGATAAACAGATTTAACTATATTTATTATAATACTGATATTTTGAAAAATGAATATACTGATTCTCTTGTTCTTCACTGGAACTATACCTTAAGTTCAAAGCTTCTGTCAGAAACTTAATTTAATGTGAACTAAATAATCAGTTTTTGACTTAACTTATAACCAGCTCAACAATTTGGCTTTGTATAAACAAAATAAATAGATAAAATCAAATGGGCACAACAACAATGATCACAGAGTTATTAAAGACAACAAACCTCTGTTTGCAAAGCTGAAGGAAAAAATGCTGTGACCAGTATGTTTAACACGTCAAACTTCATGTAGCATCTCATGTGATTGACCCAGTGCTGCACAACACTTACTAACAGTGATATCTCGTTAGTGGTGGGCTCCTTCATTAAACATTTCATTTGTCAGGGTTGAATCTCAAAGGGGTCACAATCAATGTATAGTAGTCGTAAAAATGTGTGTTCAGTGAAACACTGTAACTCTGCATGTCACCTATACAAGACAAAAGTCCTCTGAAGGGCTTCAGACAGTGAGGTCATAGTTTTCAGTTTGCTACATTAAAGAGGTCCGATTATGCTTTTTGAGTTTTATTTGCCATTTGGTGTGTTTACATGTCCCCTCAGTATGATAGAGCACCTGTATGCAATAGACAAGAAAGTATGCGGGACATCTACCTCCTCTCCTGTCAACAGCACCAGTAGCTGCCTAAAATAGCCGATTTCCCATGGCCCTCTTACTGCGGTTATGTCAACAGCTAGGGTAGCTAGCCCAGTGCAGAGCATTGACCTTAGAAAGAATAAAAAGCAGTTGAAAATGGCTCCAAACTGAACCATACCACAGAATAGACCGGTCAACCAATCAGAGCAGACTGGGCCCATGTGGGGAAGGAAGTCTGAAAGTGATCGAAGCTCCAACAGAGCATCTCAGACGGAGTGAGAATAGAGATGGATCAGGGGAACTTAGTATGTGGAATCTTAAAGCTTTATTTAGCATTAGTGATTATGAGCATACTCTAGATCAAAATCAAATACATGAATCTGAGTTCATGTAAAATATGACCACTTTAAATACCTGACATTGCAAGAAAAACAAGTTATAAAGTACTTATACCATACATTTAGATTTAATTTATTACAGTTCAGTTATAGAAGAGACTGGATGAAAGATATTTCAGTAGATTTATGATTATAGATATAGATATATAATTAAATATCTATGACAGTCAATAACAATAACACATCAGGAAATCAATCACAATCTAAAAAAATATTAGGGTAGATCAACAAAGCCAGATAAAGTTTTATATGAACAATGATCATTAATAAAATACTAAGTAAAAAAATCAAGTCAGAATCATTTGACTTAGTCAAAACTTTTGCAATTCTTTATTAATTTTGATGAATTATTAAATTAATTTGTTATTTCTCACACAAACTTTGCAATAATTACTCAACAGACCTTCTACAGAGCAGTGTGGTGATTTCATACAGTAATGACACTAGTTAAAAAACACTGGCAATGATAAAAAAAAATATTGACATTGTTTTTTTTTATTCTTAAAAATAAATGTTGACTATGATTTTACCAAGAAGGCAAAGACCTCAAAATCAATGAAGCAGTCAATGTTATCATAAAACAGATTTTTTTCTTTGCCTCTAATTGTCACATCAAAATCTGACATCTTTCATCCCTCCACTCGGACCCTTAAACCTGACTGAAATCTATTCGTTGCATTATTTGCATGCAGAATGAGGAAACTGTGTTGGTACACCGTGATTGTTCAATGGTGCAGCCTCAACGGCTTTCCCAACCCCCCGTATAGACCCACTGCTCAATAATGACATGTATATTAGCAGGTTACAACCATCTCCCACCTTACACAAACACAGGTCCGGCCTTTGCCGTCTATAAATCTGTTAGATTCTTAGATTGCTTTAAGAAGGATTTTCACAAACCACAGTCAGCAGTAGAGAACTCTTTCGCCCCCTCTCCACCAACATAACAGCTTCATTAAGCAGTGCACTTAACAGGTCAGAGCCATAGCGCCCTGACACACCTTCCTGATCTCCGCACTTGTGTAGGTCCATGTGTTCACCTAGGCCCCTCGCACATGGCTTTAAGACATGTTGCTAACTTAAGAAAATGAATCAGGGCTAATCTTCATGGCCTGATCACACGGCTATTTTACAAAGTCATTAATGAGTCTGATTCCAGGTTAAGAGCAGCCTGTGGAGGGGCTGAAGGATTGCCTGGCATTAGCAATGAGGGCAAATCTGTGCGGCTCCCCTGCACCGGGCCCGGCTGCACTAACAGCAGAGGGGTGTGGATTTACTCGGTACAATCCTCTAAATGAGCTTCATTATACTGGCCTATCCAGGAGCCCCCCACCCACCACTGCCCATGGATTAGCAGGTCGTCACAATCCCCCCCTCCACCCTGCTCCATGCTCACACTGTTGCACATTGCACTTTTTGATTCTGTTGCATACTGCGAACTGCCCCCTCCTCCCTCTTCCTTGCCATCCAACCCCTCCCTCCCCTCACCACGCGCTCCCTGCAAGCTCCACTGCAGATAAGCTGTTGACAAGATTAATGCATCTGTATCAAAAGTCTAGAGCCGCTTTGCTTTGTGTTGTTTGCGAATCCCCTTTTCCAGGTCAAGCCAGATTGCCTTAACTGGGCTAATATGTTTTCAAGCCAAATTTAACAGGCGTGCAGGCAACAGGCCGCTCCACCCTCGCCCTATCAGCATCCTGACAGCTCTTAGATTAGCGTCCTGAGCTCATAAAATGATCCACGGCCTTTTACCCATTAATGGGTGGAGGGCTGCCACACTTGCAGAATTTTTCCCTCTTATACAAAACTAGTTAATACCAAAGTTAGAGAAGCAGTATACTTTCAGAATAATGCCACTTCAATCAACTAGTGTCTTAAAATAGCTGATAGTTTTATTTATTGTTCTTTTTTGTACTTTATGATTTAATTTCACAAAAAATGTGTTGAATGTCCAGCATGGGCTGCTACTATTTACCTGTGATATATTACAGTAATAATACACTTCTTTCAGTAACTTATAGTGTAAGGGACAATCTCTAAGGCTGTAATAATATTACAATTACTATTCAAACTAATATGAACTTACAATTACTTTTTGTCTTGGGTGCCCTGTTGCCTGGCTTTCCCTCGGCATAGGGAGTAGTCCACAAGAAGGGCACTACATACAAAAATTCATATCTTGATATTTTTTTAGGTGATATTCAATAAAGATATATATATATATATATATATTTATATAGATATATAGATATATTTATTTATATATAGATATAGATATAGATATAGATATTTTCTACCAGATGAACAATAATAATAATAATAAAAAGAAACTCAAGGCAAGGATTGTTTGAACCTGCAAAGGCTTGAGGTTTAGGGCTGCATTTCAATATTTTACACAGTTTTCATGTTTTACTTTGTGTTTCCAATGTAAAAGCTGGAGAAGACTTGTCATGCACAAACTTTTTGCCTCCTGTTTTGGCAGACTTAGCAAACAAACTTGTACTGCAGCTCATCTGAGCTCTTAAACGCAATGAGCCACTACTTTTCATTTTACCATCCAGCTTAATTTTAGCAAAATAACATGTATATTGATATGGACAATACTGCCAAAACATATATCTCGTCTTATATTGATATTTTTCAAAAACTCGATATATCTCCCAGCCTTAGTCCATTGGTCTTCCCCATGAAACCAAATCAGACTCCTATCACTTCTCTGCAGTGCATGCATTGTTTTTTGCGTTGTCACTGGTCAAAAAAATAGCAAAAATGCCAGCAAAGGGTTTCCATAGGGGTGAGATTGTTGAAGAAAGGAAAACATTTTTGTCTTTAAGTAGTTGATTTGTATATATTTTTTATTAATATATTTTAGAAATTTCATTGCATTTCAAAAAAATACTAAAGTATACTACTTAAGTTATCCCATGTAAAAGAAACATTAATAAAAGAAGCTAATAAATTATTCATTAAGTGTTGGTGAATTAGGTACTCAATCACCAGTGAATGGATGAAAACAGAAATTTGTACAACAAATGGGCAACAATTCCTGGGAGATACAGACTGTTAATGGACAAAAAAATGTCATGCTTTGAAAAAAAAAATTAATTGCGATTTCTCTGCCTGAATGCATTGGAAAATATCAAAACCTAAGTTTTCTAAAATATTGCTTCATGTATGGTTTAAGTGTTAAGTCAGCAATAGGGAAAAGTAGCTTGTCGTACTTAAGTGAGTAGTTGGCTGGCAGCCAGCGCCTCTGGAAGGCCTGGCTGTTATCATGATTACATGTTAGTGCAGAAACCAGCTATGAAGATCAACAAAGCATGAAGATAGAGAGGAAAAAAGGGAGCTATACTTATGTACTTAAATTATGTTATATTAACGTTTGTGTTAGGATGAAAGAAACAAAGCTGTCTGTTGAAAGTCCCATTTAAGCTGATGTGGATTAGTTTTTTAAAAGGAAAATTAAAAAAGTTACTTCAAATAAAGTTATATAATTTCCTTTGATACAATTTTGGAAATAATAGGCATACAACATGTAGTGATTTTATTGTGCTGAATACACAGAACTTGCAGGAAGATCTGAGGAGTTGACCAAATACATTGGTAACTTTTTATCGATTTGTGCAGTTTAGACAGTGTTACCTCCTTCTTTCCCTGATAGTAACAAAAATACTCTTTGCATCTTAATTTTATTTTACCTACTATTTAATTTGTTTTTCTAGTTGCTGTCAGTAATTCTTAAAAGCCTCCCATGGACAGGTGTTAAAAAATAGCATTTGATTATAAAAACTGAAAAAACTTTTGCAGCACCAAATCCATATCAGACAAACAAACATAAGAAGCAGAAAAAACATTCATGAGAATTGTCAGTATTTTTGACCTTTAGCTCTGATTGAACCACTGATGCTTTATTTAAAGCAGATTGAGTTAAAATATTGATAGATTTCTGAATTTGACAGCTTAAGATGGTGTGAGGAATTGCAAACTGTTGAATTTGTCATTTTAATTGTTTTTCCTGTCGTGTGCGTGTGTTGTCTCTGTATTTCAGTAGGGATGCACTAATGGCCTGTAACTGATTTTCAGCAGCAGTTTGGATTTTCCATTTTAAAAATGCGTCCACATGCAATATTCAAATGCACTTTAAAATAAAATTCATTCACAATAAAGCAGTTGTCGTGCGTCACTTAGCTAATCCGAGTCTGATGCATAATTCATTCAGCATTGATTTATTTTATGTTTTTTTCCTCTCCTCTGTAGGAACCCCAGTCAATCGCATCCCCATCATGGCCAAGCAGGTCCTGGATCTGTACATGCTGTACAAGCTGGTGACCGAGAAGGGAGGCCTGGTGGAGGTCATCAACAAGAAGATTTGGAGAGAAATCACAAAGGGACTCAACCTGCCTACCTCCATCACCAGTGCAGCTTTCACTCTTCGCACACAGTAAGAGACGTGTCTGCATCCACTGGCATTAGTAGCTGTAATTCAGTGTTTACACTAAGGCACAGCCTGATAGTTAAAGTAAGGTTGTACTAATACCAAGTGTAAACTTGGATACCATTCTAGTACATATCATACAATAATTATTCCTGATTTGATACCATAACAAAGCACCCAATGTGTTACAGCCAAAGGTCCTAGAGAGAGAGAGGACAGGGATGTCTATTCATACTAAAATAATGTGTCAGCCTGGAAAAAATGTTCCTTTATATCACAGGAAATTATAAAAGAATTTCAAAACCTCATTTCAAGCCCAGACAGTGTTCTCATAGGTTATTAAAGGCCCTTTAAATGTCTTTAATAAGGCTTTAAGGTCATAGAATATCTTATGTAAGGAATTTTTAACATAACTAATATATTATGAAGCGTCAACAGTTTGTAAATATGAGATGGTTTTTGTGTGTTTGATTTTTGTACAAAGTAGTTCATAGCAGCCACAGCCCATTTTTACCGTGATTATTAAATCACATTCACAGATTACAACAGAAAAAGAAATAAAAAGATGATTTTAAGTACAGAATCATGCTTAGGATCTGGATGTAAAGTGGATGGGCTTTAGACAATCATTTATGATGTAATAAATAGCTCGGCCAGTAAATAATTAACATCAAGTCCCGCACACTTAAAGGCAAAATCTACTTTACTCCTGCCCAGTTGGCCTCCTCACATCCCAGCAACAGCGATCACTCCTTCAGTCCTGAGAAGTGATCTTAAATGTGAAATAAGCTGCATCAGAACAAGGTTTTCTCAAACTTAGTTATGTTTTCTCTCTCTCAAATTTCCAAGGATGCTTAATGACACATTGAACTTTAAGGCTTTAAGTGTCTTCACTAATTGTGCGGCTGATGAATGCTGTCAAGAGGTGCTGGACCCTGCTGTTGGGCCAAAATCTCTTATCTCCATTTTTAAATGATGTTCTGTCTTTGTTCATATTGGCCACCTTCCATGTTGGTGAGAAGGGTTTTGGTGAGAGTTTTTGAAGAACAAGAAAGAACAAGGGATGCACCATGTTGGATTTTTGCCAGTGTTCAATATGCCGATACTTCCAACGCACTATTAACAATACCGATATTTTTTGTCAAGAGCAGAGAGTCGTTACAATATGAAAATTGACTTGTTACTTTCTGTGGAAAAGTTTGTTTGTGTGAGGCACAGATGTAAAAGAAGATAAACAACATTTTAAGTATTGAAAAATTAAGATCTTTATTTTTAAATGAACCCATTCAGTGATGATGAGGTGAAGCAATATGGTCCTTTTGTGAACTTTGATGATATTACTGCTGATATATGTGATATACATATGGCCAATATAGACATATGTATATATGTATATAATAATTTATTTGTTTTGTTATTTCATTTTCTGAAAAGTAGCAATTTTTCAGAGGTTTGGGCCTGACGGTGATAATATATTTCTGGTAAAAACATTACTGCTACACAATTTAAGTCTCAGACACTCAATATTGTGTAATGTTTATTTTAATAACCAAAAAGTGCAAGGAAACTCCTGCAACCTGTCTAAATAACAAAAATAAATCAACAGTGTTTCTGTGCCTTAATGTCCAGATAGTCCTCTCTTTTGCTCGCTGCAGCTTTTAGTCAAAAATATGAATTAAACGCTGAAATCCTTAAAGCTGTCATCCTTTCTATAACTTTAATCATGAAAATAACAAAGGCGTATCATTATAAAACACCTGGTATCAAAAAGTATCTGTGTATGGAAGAGGCCTGAAGGTGAACAGTAATTTAATTTTCTGTAGATAAATTAAGAATCTGAAGTTCTTCACTCCTCAGCTCCAAACAAGCCTCTTCTTTATGCTATAAATACTCTCTCTGCATGTGTAGTAATAGTATTAGAATATTTGTGTGTGTTGGTATGGGTACGGATGTCAATATTAACCCTTGCCTCTGTGTTTATACACATGCAAGTTTGTTTCCTCCACTGAGCCACCTTCCCTCCTCACATCCAATCCCTCAGTGCGTTACATCACACACAGAGCTCATTGATTCTCAAAGATTTATTGATGTGATTTGGGTCAGAGTTCACAATGACTAAGGTTGGATTTAACTGACGGGCTCTCCTACCCTCGACTCAAACTCTCTGCCTGTCTTGATGGAAATCCTTCAGTAGATGTAACACCTCTCTATCCAACGTGCCCTAATGAACCTTTATGTATTTTTAATGTTGCCGGACTGTTTCGTAGCATTTCTCCTCCAGCTCTATCTAATGGACGCTCCTCTTAACGTCTTATTGATCCTCTGTGCTGCTAGTCCACCATTATGACCAATGCTAAAGGGGCTTAGCTGTACGTTCATTTTTACAATCCAAAGACATGGCAGGGCTGAGACTGTGCATACTTGTAAACCAGGAGCTTCTTAACTTTTTTGCTGAGGGCCACGTACAAAAAAAATACAACTGGGACAATTTGACACACGCTGCCTTTGGTATGTTTAAGTTAGCAAAAACAATAAGGTAACATGCTTAGTGAATGATATACCTGAAGAAAGAATAAAACAAATAGTCCATCATTGTAAAGGATTTTGGGGATGATCAGCCAGCTCGTGTCATGGATCAATGTTTGCAGCTTTTGGCCTGCGCCGCGTGTCGTTGTCCAGCAGAAAAAGATATTAATTGACAAACTACCCATTGGTTGAATATGTCAATAGGCAAAAAACGGGAATGATTACAGACTTTTTTGTTACCTAAAAGATGCTTTGCCAAAATAGCATAAATTCAGTCATTTTTTATGATAAGATTCCACTCTGTGCTGTGCTCAGATTGACCATTTAAAACTTTTCACTTGTCTATCTAGGAAACAGCTTATATAAAGCCTTTAGAAATGGGCAGAACCTTTCAATAGTAAATCCAGCTGGTGATTGGGCGATCGTTCCATCAATCACATTAATTATGGGCCATTTAGATAATAGATAATCTAGATAATGTAGTAGGTAGGCGCTAATGCTGTGTTGTAAAAATACAAAGTGTTAGCCAATTGTGGAGCAAATTTTTGCCAAAACATGTCATAAATGAAATATCAAAATATCCTTTCTGGCAAGAAGTGCTTTCAGTGTTGTTTGTTTTTCAATTAACAAAGAAATGCAATCCAGAAATGATAAAACTGCTAAGGAAGATGTTAGCATCTTTGCTAATCAGCAGAAATTTCCATTGCTTTTGAATCAATTATCTGCCAATATCATATCAATGATACCGTGCATCACTACATTAAATTAATCATTAGGATAAAAAATAACCTTTGCCTACAATGGTTCACTCTCTCCCTCCTCTGTACCAGAACTTCTGCTTCCTCTTTCAGCGCTGACTATTTTCTTTAAATGCAAAAAAATAAAGGTTTAAAAGTGTACATCCACCTGCCTGGTCAGTGCTTCTAGGAGACCGTAATGCACTTTGTACATCATGCCAACAGCTGTCTTTTTTTCATTAGTTCTTTCCTGCTGCATGTATTACTTACACATCTGTGCCCCTCAACGATAGTTTTGAATGATTCAAGTTCGTACTTTTAAATAACTGTAGAAAAAAATAAGTGATTAGGTATAAAAATATGAGTTCTGTTTTTGAGAGTAATTGTTATTTTATTTTTCCAAAAAACAAACACATTTCACCTCCAAACAACTGAAATTATTCCAATTTTTTGCCTAATCAATGTTTTTTTTCACATTTGAACAAATTGTGGTGAGTTTTTATTTCAGTTTGCTTAATAGTCATTTTACAAACTGGACCATTAATGCATCATTAAGTTAATGATGTGGTCACGTCTGTTAACTTATAACTTTTTGTCATGCTGCTTTTAACACAGATTGTTTAATTTTCCAATTGAAGTGCACAAAAGTGTGGCTGCACTAACCATGGCTACTTTAACCTGAGAAAGAGTTTTTTGTTTGCTTTGATTTAGATTTTTCAAGCAGACTGCCAAAGGTGATGCATTTAGGTTTAAATTGGAGCACACTGTTGGTTTTGATAATGCTTATTGGATACAATTCAGTCATGCCAAAAACCTTTGTTTGACAGTATTTGAGCTGGTTAGAGTTAAAGGAGGTGACTTGACTCAAAATGTAATGTAACGGTTTATTATAAATGTGCAATTCAGGCATCATATAGGACGTGAAATCAAATTTCGTTTTGTTCGAAACACCAAATGATCAAATATTAGTTGTCTAGTAGAACCACTCTTTTCTATGATGCCAGAGCTGTTGTCAATATGTTTTGATTTTTTTTTTTTACTAGAATAATATCAAAGTTTAAACTCTGATATCATGACACCCCACAGCAGAATATGAAATTATTGGTGATACCCTTAAATTAAATATGGCAGATTTGTGAAGTAACTTGAACCAGTAGACGTTGTGTAAACAGGAGGAGTCTGTCTCCATGATCAGGTGAAGGTATTAGACAAACACAGTTAACGCAGCTACATTTCTCTGGTCAAACCTGATTTTTTTGACATGTATATGCATGTAACCAGGTGTCAAACAGGGTTCTTACATGTGCGAAGAGCATGAAGGGCTTCAGAGAAGTGCTGCTGTTGTTCTTTGTAGAGGTGTGTCCTTTCAAAATAAAAGCCAAACACAGATGTATGCTGATATAGACACTGAGGTATCATTTCAACGAGAACAAATCAGTCTATTTAGATAGTTTGAAAAACCTGTCACACTTAGAAGCTTTCATCTTAGGAGTAAGTGTGATAGAGTTCAGAGTATTCTGCAAAAACCTCATGTCTTACCAGGAATAATGAACTCATTTCCAGGGTTTTGACTTGCTCAGTATCTGGCAGTGGTGGTTCCTTAGGGGGGAGATTTTTATTTGTCCCTGCACAAGTTTGGAAAAACATGCAACACTTTTGATCACCATCCACAAAGCTGCCTGACGGTTCAGGAATTGAGTTATTTTTAGTGCTTTTTTGTGTCGTACCTGGTGATATATTTATTTGACATAACGTTTGATGATTGTCCAGCTTGTGCTTTGTGAATTAACAAAACAGTTTGGTTGGATTTGACTTGATAGTTTACAGCAAAAGCATAACAAAGTGTGTAAAATTTGAAAGCGCTGAAATACAAAAAATATTTTTGAGGAAATGTGTCTCTGGTGCAATGTTATATTTTTTGACTGAAAAATTATGTTGCCTTCCTTCTTCCATGACAAAAGGAGATGATAAGTTAAAGATGAATCTTAAATGATAAAATCTCTGATGATAGACATGTTATTGTTTTACTAAATCTGTTAATAGAAAATATTCCATTGAGAGAACTGATCTTACAAATTGTCTAACTCAGTTACTTAATTGAGCTAAAATATTATGTTTTCTCACTAAAACTAGAATTTAACTTTAAAAAAAATAAAATGAGAATAAAGCTAACATATTTTTTGAAGACAAACATTAAATCTAAAATAGTTCCCATGATGAACACTGCTGTGATGATCTAAAGAATTCTTTGTTCCTCTGTTTCCTTCCTCAGGTACATGAAGTATCTGTACCCGTATGAGTGTGAGAGGAAAGGCCTCAGCTCCCCGAGCGAGCTTCAGGCCGCCATCGACAGCAACCGTCGTGAAGGTCGGCGTCCGAGCTACAGCAGCAGCCTCTTCCGCTTCTCTCCCTCTCCCAGCACCGCTCCTCACATCCTCTCCCCTCCCAAGATGCACCTCTCTGCTCTGGGAGCAGGAGCTACAGCGGCGCTCAACGGTCTGCAGGCCTCACCTGGACCCTCTCTGAAAAAAGGTAGGAACTGTACGGGGGACTGAACATTAAAACTGGTGATGGTTTGGAATAAAAGTGTTAATCTGTAACTACAGCTGGGAAAACATCCGCTTATCAATACATTACTGAAATAGATGTTGTCCTATGATATTTTTATCAGCTATACAAAACTGCTACTGGAATCTTAATGTCCCTGAGGGAATCTTCCAAAGGGATTAGTAAAGTTCAATCTAATCTAATCTAATCTAATCTAATAATGACTGAATGTCAGGATGGGTGCAGGAAGTGAAAAGCACCAGTTGAGAATCGCTCATAATGGAAGAGGCGATGCATTTATTTGATTAATTTTCTATAAGCCTTACACTTTTAAAAACAAACAACAGATTTTTCCCATTTGCGTTGTTTGGAGCTAATCATTAATCAATCAAATACTTAGTTTTGCGGTCCTTCTACTATGAAATGTTGGCTCACAACAATTTCATGTCTGTGAATAACTTCAGATAAACAGCAGCAGTGAATGACTGCCGCCTTTTTTTTGCTGGAGTGAGTACATTTGATCGAGAGTCAGTGTTTTTGTTTCACCATCTCTACTCCATGGAGTGGCACTGCTTGTTTCTCTGGCTTTTATTTCTATAGATTTCTATGAACACTATACACTGAATATAAAAAAAAAAATCCAGAAAACTCAAAAATTCAAGGTCACTGCTCTGGAGTTTTAAGTTTTGGATCAAAACTCAAAATTTTGAGTTGAGAGAAAAACGGCACAAATCATAGACAGTCTTGGGCAGGATTTAAACCCTGGCCAGTTGCAGCATATCTTAGGTATGTTGTGTTTGCTTACCACTGCACCGATCTTGCACGCCAAAATCTTTCTTAAATATGCAAACCTTGTGTTTAGAACTTGGCCTGACCTTAAACTATTTTTTTTAAGTTTTACCAATTTAAGTTAAGAAATTAGACCAACTTTAACATAAAAACAAATAGTTGAGATAACTCCTCTGATTAAGTTCATAAAAAAGCAAAAAAAATCTTTTGTTTACTGAAAAATGTTTTTTGATGCCAGGGATTTAAAGGTTTCATTACCACAGTGTATAGATTATTGTGTACTTTGATTTCACAAAGCGGTCACTGCGGACACCAGTGTTGTCCGTCTCTGTTCTCTACTTCAGATGGAGGTTTTTAGTCCATGTCTGCCATCATTTCTCTGTGAGCTTATCCAACTTTTCGTTTTCATGTGTCACTACTTTTGGGACTCCAGACATGTATTTTTTGTTGTTTGGTTATTTGACCAGTTGCAAAGGCGGTAAAGAGCACAAAACTGGTGTTACTATATTGCCTCTCTCTGCAGAGAATTACTTTCAGTCTCTCTTCTGGAGTTCCCCATGGTGAAGCGGTGTGACCAGAAAAAATCCAGAATTATCTCACAAATCAAACTTTGGGGAAATTAGTTTTCAGTTTGTTAGTAAAAAAAAAAAGCCCCTTTGCATGTTTCACTGAATGAATCAGTGTAACTCTGAGAGGTGAAGAGGTGGAGTTGCTGAAAATAAAGAGTTCACTCATACCCAGAAACTTCTCAAGTTTGATGAAGGTTATATTAAACTGGGTAAATGTTTACCTCGGGGAATGTAACCTCTTTCAGACTGGTTGGACTGAGAGTTTTCCAGATACTCATGCATGCAGACTTAGTATTTGTTGGGAAGTATTTGTTGGGAAACACTGCCCCCTGTTGCTGTTTTGAAAAACCACAGCTGATAAACAATAGACAAAGTTAAAATAGTGTGTGTTAACACAAATAGCTATATTTGAAGGGGTTTTCAAGGTCTCATTTTCCAATTTAGCATTTTGAAGAGGTAATAATAATAATAATAATAATAATACCTATGTTTATATAGCACTTTTAAAAAACAGAGGTTCACAAAGTGCTTTGCCAAACACCACAAAACATTGAAAAATACATCATAAGAACCCAAGCAAGCAGACCCACTGAGCATAAATGACCAAAACAAAGGGGAAAAAAAGAAATAATAATAATAAAAATAATGGAAGTGATGATAATAAATCAAGAACATGATAGCAAGAATATAAGAGCCCAGGCAATACAAGAACCCAGCAGTGAAAAATGAGACCAGATGAGACTATACATAAGAAATAATTTATTCAAAGCAAACGTTCAAAATGTTTTTGATTTTGAGACAAAGTGCTGCACTTTTACATATCACATCACAGTATCAATATTTGTTCACAACTTTTTTGATTTAATTTTTAATGAGGGGTGGTGGCTCACCATCTCATCACAAACCTCCCACCACTTCAATAGAAAGGAACCAAAAAGTTTTCCTTTCTGATGACAATTATGTGAATTCTGTGCTTTTGCTTTATTTTGCAGTGTTAGCAGCCTTGAAGTGTTTTTCTGTGTGGTTTATCTGTTTGAGTAGTACAGCAATGTAATGCTGGACAGTCTAGTCTGTTATTGTGATGGCAGTGTAAACCCAGCACCCCCTCAGACCACCTAAACGCTAAAGCTTTTGCCCTCTCCTAACCCTGAATGCCAACAAAGACAGATTAAATAACTTATTTAAGCATGGTTATTTCAAACCATATTCTTTAGATGTTTCCCGCCACTACATCCTTCGTCTGTGTGATAAAATAGCTTATTTGTCACTGAGTGTGTGTGCTCTGTGTGTGTCTGGTCCATCCAGGTGTTTAGTGGTCTGTGTGTGAACCTCTTTAGCCTGAGGCTGCAGGGAGACCTCGCCTTTTACTACTGATTAATAACACGGTTCCCACGCAGGCGGGACACTTTATGAACTTTGAAGCTGCTGTCCACATCGGCGGGATCCTGTTGATAACTGTCATTACGCCTCCGTCTTATCTGATGTCACTTTGACTCGGCTGGAATGTGACTCTGATGAGGATCCCGAGAGTATTTGCAGTTTTACTATTCTCATGTTATTCTCAGTATTTTACCTGTCAGACTTATTTATGTGGTGTGTTGTATGACACATGGGCAGACTCACCTCCGTCACTATTGATGTGTGACTGCTTTGCATGCCAGAAACCAGCTCTCGTTTGGTTTTATACAAATCAGCAGCTCTAAATTCTGGAAAGACAAGAAACTGGAGATCTTTAAGGACTTCCACTCATTTATTTAAGTTTGAATTCAAAGCTGATTCACATTTTAATGAAGAAATAGAAAAATAATAGGGAAGCAGAATATTAAATTTTCACTTATATCTGATATTTACAAACTCTTTGTCACTGATACCCATATTTTCTATTGAGAGCTCAAAGTCTCCATTTAACTAAAACTTACCAGTTCCTTCTGTGGTTATGGCCTATTTGTGTTAGAAATAGATGAGGAGGAAAAAAAAACTTTTATTCTTCAGTAAACACTGCTTTTGATTTATAAAAGTGGACATTCAATGCTGATGAGGTAAATTATTATGATATGTTTGTACATTCTGCCAGTATTACACCTAATATGTGTAATATATATGAGCAATTTGTTCTACCGAAATATCTCCTGTTTATATCAGCAACATTCCTCTTATCTACCAACACTGATAATAACCTATTCGGCAATTATCTGCCAATACCAGTATTGTTCCAATAATATTGTGCACCCCTACAATTTAATTGTATCATGGTAGATTTTGGTAGCTGTTCAGAGTTAGACTTAGTCTTAGCTGTAAAAAAGAGTGTGTCAGTTTTAGCCCTTTCGTTTTCCCAAAATTTTTATATGATTTCAGATAAAGAAAATGTTAAAATACCTTAAAAAAGTACTGATGTACCATGATGCTTCACTTTATTTTTCACTGAATGACCACATTATAAAAAACAACAGTATCATTTGTGAATTTTCACTCTAGTGTCTAACAGCTATGTAACAGAGTTAGGACAAGGTTCATTTTATTTAAGTGGGGACGGGAACTTTTGACCAAAAAAATATTGGTATCTGCGATGATGAGTATCCAAATATCCAATATTGTGCATCACTAATTAGATAATTAATAACCAGTTTTTAGAAAATATCACATATTGTATCTTAGAGTGATCTTACCTTTTTATTTGAAAATGAGAAAAAATGTGTGCATCAGCCATGCAGATGCAGAAGCATTGACATTTTTCTTATCACTCCCTGTGTGGATCTAATAAAAGTCAACCCACCCTCTGTTACTCTCTTTTCCAGATGACCTGACCCCCACCATCATGGCAGCAAGACCCTCCATGGCGCTGGCCCTGGGTCAGCAGCAGGTCGCTGGTTTGGCCCGAGCTGCCACTCTGGAGCAGCTGAGGGAAAAACTGGAGACCGGTGTAGGAGAGGGGCCGGAGAGGAAGATGGCCCGGCTGGCAGAGGAGCAGCAGCGCCTGATGCAGCAGGCTTTCCAACACAACCTGCTGGCCATGGCCTCTCAAATGCCCATGAACCTGCGCCTAGGGGCTCCCACCATCCCTACCAGAGGTCAGTGCTGCAGACTTTCTTCAAACTCTATTTGAAGGCTCCCATTTCTAGAGCCCTTATCACTGAGCATTTACGTTAAAGTGGCACAGCAAAGCGCTGCCAACATCACACCTCAGGACCCTCACGTGAATTCTGCTTTGGTGTAAGCTTCATATACACACAAAGGCAGACACACCACAGACAGCACTACTGTCCCCTCTGAATTTGTTGACCTCCTCTCGTCAGTGCTATGCCTCTGATACTGCCTCTGGAAAATGGACAAATGGAGGACAACCATTCCCCCCATTCCATGTGACATCCACAGTAGAGGAAAAACATCATGGGGCGTAAATATTATGACTTCAAACCACACGGATGTGGCTTAGCTCTGCTTGCTTGAGGTAGATAGACTATTGCCATTTTAGTAAACAGGAGACGTTAAAAAATGACACAGGCCAAAGATTTTAATACAGAAGAAATGAAGCAACTTTGGCCCTGTCTCAATCGAAAACAACGAAAACGTTTTTGTATTAAAGACATTCTCTGTAAAGACGGCATCATTTCAAGACATTCGTCTGTCCACACGAAAACACTGAAAACGCTGCAATACATGTGGCGGGCCTGTAAGTGGTGCTGTAATGCTGCTGTAGATGTACACCAAAACCAGAGAAGAAGACATGGAGCATGCTCATACATCAAGTGAAATGTAATGAAAAACTGGCCTCTGCCGTTGTCCGTGTCCTCTTGTTACTCATGGTGGTTGTAGAGAGACAGAAGATTTTGCTGTTAAAGCCAAAACAAGCCCAGGAGCTCATCTGAGTGGATTAAATGCCTATACATTCAAAAACTTATGTGGATACACCTGAATTATCTCTGTGGACGGCCTCTTAGTCTGTTTGGATTATTCTTGTAGTCTTATAAGGGACATAAACGGGGTGACAAAATAGTGTAAGAAGACATAGTGGAGCAGGAAAAGTTTACTGTTTGTTTATTACAGTGTTCATCAGCACTGTGGCTGCTGCGACTCTTCCTGGAGTCCATAAAACAAAGAAAACAAATGACATGCAAATGATCCATTTACAAACAAAATACTGACATGCATACATAGAAGGTAATCCTTTTTCAATACACCTTCCCGTATTCCAAAGCAACATGTAAAGTCATGCTTAATGTTCGTATACCTGAAAAAGGTCAAAAATAGTAAAACCAAAGCTTTGCTGAAACAGTACAGAATAAAACATTTGTATAAAAAGAAACAAATAAAAAATTAGTAGATTTGTAATCTAATATATTTTATGATTATACATAGGATATAAACTGTATTCGAATTCAGACTCAAACATATTTCATGTGTTCATGTGTCAGTTGTATCATGATAAAGTAATTTAGTCCATATATTAGCCAGTGATATTTAAAATTCAAAACCCTGAGGCAGTGCCCATCACCTGCTCTTTGTTAGATGACCAAATAAATAGAAATAAAAAATAAAATTAACATATGAGTTGCTCTGAGCAAGTGGAGATGTAATTTTAAAAAATACAGATACTCAAATGAAATAATTAGAAGTACAAATTAAAACCAAATGTTTTGCATTTCCACACAGTAAGCATTCTTCACACACCTAAGCACAGTGTCTTCATTTTACAAAAACATTTTACAGGAACTTGATATTAGGCAAGTCCTTTTGGTACACATGAATTTCTTCAGAAACATCCTGTTAGTATCGTTCTGCTTTTTAGGTTTCTGTAAACATTTCTTCTGACTGACTTTTTGCTCAGTGAATATTTGATATCGTAATAATTACGCAAAGGCAGTAAACCTGAGAGGGATTGGAACAAATAAAACTGAACTCCTTACTCCTGAGAATTATAAATATCTGTTGCAGCTTTTTAACATATCATATTATGAAGTCCTTTACTAACCAATTATTCAGTTTTAACAAGCATTTATAAACTACATAGATTAGATTTAATATTTTTTGGGGGGGTATTTTACAGAAATGACCTTAAAAATTCCAAATTGTTTGTTTTTTCATACACATATTCTGGATGGTATCATAACCAGAGCATCAATGAATAGTACATTATATGCTGTCACACAGTGTATAGTTAATAAAGCAATTGTTTTATCTTGCACAAAGTCAAAGTGTTTTCACTTATAGTATTACTAATAATGATTAAAAAAGAATAAATGTATGGTATTTTTTTGAATGACTTCTTCATTAAGAAAGGTAATGAAATGTTAATTTACTGAGTATTCGTGATGGTAATTATAAAATGAATGCTGCAGGGGCTGTAACCTCTGCACATAAGTGGAACACAGTCGCTGAGCTGAACCCTCGCCCTTTTGCTGTAAGCACAAAGTGTTATTGTTTTACATTACTCACTATTTAATAGCTCATCATTTATAGATTTAC
This sequence comes from Cetoscarus ocellatus, assembly GCA_037902135.1. Taxonomy (NCBI): domain Eukaryota; kingdom Metazoa; phylum Chordata; class Actinopteri; order Labriformes; family Labridae; genus Cetoscarus; species Cetoscarus ocellatus. The sequence continues at coordinate 193,949 of JBAMNC010000359.1, forward strand.
TGTGCTGCAGTTTCTGGGTAAGCATAACTACAAACTCCAACATAAACTTAAATATGAAAATTTAGTTATATGACCAAAACTTATGATGTTGCTATGCTAGTCCACACTGAATGGCACATTGGATGAATTAGTTTTTATTTGTTTATCTATTAATTTGTTATTTTTTACAAACAACACAGCTGTAAAGTGTAATGATTCACATTAGAGGTGGGCACATGACAGTCCAAAAGGGGTAAACACGACAAAAACATGTATGAATGCTGCTTCTGTTTCCAATGAAGCCATGCAAATGACCAAATACATACATAAGAAATATAAATATTTCAATAAAAATGTCTTAATTACTGGTGCTTAACTTGTTCTTTGCAAAACACCATGGGTATAACTAAGCTTATTTGTAACTGCAAAACTACAAGTTATGTTTAAATACAGAGATGTTGGCAAAATACAGATCAACTTGTAAATACTTTGTTGCATTGAAAAGTTGCTTAAATTACTTTATCTTTTGTTTAGCTTTTAAAAGGAATCATTATTATTTACATTTTAATCCAAAATTTTAAATGATGTTGTGATATATATTTCTACGAAGGCTATATAGAAGCTCCTGTCCTTTAATTACGAGAAATTTGGAATTGTCTAATTTGTGTATCCCACATTTTACATTAAATTAACCTTTCGGTCAATTCAAATAAAATAAATGTGACCCACTTTATAACAAAAGCTGCGAATCTCTGTTTAACTGTGTTGTTGTTTCATTTGTGTTGGTTTGTTGTGCACTTTGTCTTTATAATAATTATTGTGTTTAATGGTGGCAAGTACCATTATGTGTGAAATAATGAAGGATATGATCTGACTCTGTTTTTTGTGTTTGTACAGAAGAGAAGCAGCAGGACATGTCTCTGAGCATCTCTACCAATGGAAATGCCAGCATCACTGTGTCAGTGGAGGTCAATGGCACAATCTACTCAGGTGTGTAATGAATATGAACGTACACGTCTGTGATGTTTTCAAACAGAGGGACTTACAAATTTTTTAATACAGGGAATAGCATAGTTAATTTAAAGATTAAAAGTAAGCTGTTAAGTAGCTGTTAAAAAGTTATTTTCTATTCAATGCATGGATTTGATTGTAATATCAATGATTTTTAAATAAGGGCTTGATACCCTTTTCCCTGCACAGAGAGAAATGTTGTTTTTAAGTTTTTCTTGTCTGGACACAGCCTGTCCAAAGAACAGAAGTATATCTGCTTAAATATCAACATCAGTATGTAAGAGACGTGATTGATATCAGTACAAGGCTCAGAGCTCCCCCTTCCCCTGCTGCAACTGAGAGTTCATACATCAATCACTTACCCTGTCTGAAGGGAGAGAAAGATGTTAGAAAGAAGCACAAACCTGTTTGTTCCAATGCTTGAAATGAATTCAACTCAAACCTGAGAATAACTTAACCAAAAATGTCAACTGTTAAGAGCATGTGCATTTGACTTTGTGATGTAGCGCTGTAGTTTTATTATCATGCAGTGGTATATCAGACATTGTACATCAACAGCTGCAGACAGTGATCATAGAAAGTGAGGGAGAAACAGCAGGAGTAAATGATGAAAGAAGGAAAGAAAGAGATTAATACTTGATGAAATGAGGGCTTGGATAGGACATGTGAAAACGTGTATGATCTTTTGAACATTTTTCACAACATAACAGCAAAGTAAATGCATTCATTGACTGGGGCATGCTCTCTGCCTCCATAAAAATCTTTGTTGGTATTCAAACATGTGCTCTTGACAAGCAATGTCCCCCAAACACCTCAGTAAATGTATGAAAAGATTCAGTGGCTGTTTTGTTTAATTTCACCCAAATTTTAAGTTAATTCATTTCTGAACATTTGAGCTGATCATTTTTCAATGCCTTAACAAAATCACATGCACAGTCAGTAGCTAGCAGTGAATTAAAGACATCATTTATTGAAAACTTTCAGCATGTGTGTGAACTCCAAACCTTCATGATGAAGCTCTCAGTGTGACTGAACCAGGTGTTTTTATCCTCATGAGCACAGTCTCATTATTTAATATCCATAACTTGTATTGTTTTTGCAGTGTTCCATAAAATATTTTGAGGCCACATCGCCCACCTCAAAGACTCATCTTAACTTATGATGCCTGTCTCTGTCCCGCAGGAACTCTGTTTGCTCAGAAGTCTGGAGGGGCCCCGGGGCCCGCTGTGTCGGCTGCTGCTGCCTCAGCCTCCCCTGCAGGAACCAGCACTAGCTTTGGCTTCTCTGCACCCCTGGCTCACACCCTCAGCCCCTCGTCCTCCGCCTCCTCCAAGGGTCCCAGCTCGGCCGAGGCGGCCCCAAACGGGTCCCCTTAACTCGGGGCCCTCAGCTGTACCCGCTCCTCAGGCCTCTCTCCCACCGGGGGGCCCAGCAAGAAAAAACAGCGTACAACGAGAAACCGATAAGAAAAAAACAAACTGTTGCACAACAAATACCTCATCAACCCTGTCAACCTCTTGGCTGTCCAATCATGAACACAGAGCCCGAGAATTTTCGACGAAGACAACACGTGCCCAAACGCACAGCTATGCATTTAACTCAACACACAAACACACACCAGACACACACACACACAGACACATCTTTACAGACACTTACACACACTCTTATCAATCATTATGAACATGCTAAACACAATCAGCTCAGCCAAAACCCACTGACAGGCGTAGTCACAACTGAACTTGAAAAGTTTTATCTTAGGACATTTTGTTTGTTTGTTGCCATTTTGTTGTCTTTTTTTGATTTTGTGTTTTAGAATGATTTTATTTTTAGTTTTTCTCTTTTTACATACCTCAAATCAAGTAACCTGCAGTGGTGTCTTTACCTCAGGAGCTGTAGTATATTTAACCTGAATCAACTTTATTTTTGTATTCTTTTTGACCTATTTGCAATCAGGGGAAGTCGGGTAACTCTCACCAGTGAAACCTCATGTACAGAGCAACCTCCCCGTAGTGACAGGCCCTTTGACCAGGGCCACTCACGCTTTCTTTTAAATCCAGTAGTCTCTTTCTGATGCTGTGGATCAGCACCTAAAATACCTGATTTCATACCTGAAACCTCAGTTCAGATCATGTGAAGTCCATCGAAGCATTAGGAGGGTTAATGATGTACAAACCTCCTGAAATGGACTTCAACAAATGCTCATTAATGCTTGAGAAGTCTAAGTTATTGCTGGTCCGCACAAGCTGTCCGTAAACATATAGCGCACAAAGATGGAGGTAGTGCAGAATCGGGTGCAGAAATTCATACCTCAGACCTCATAGTGACCTCTCTGCTTCGGGAGGTGTCTATCTCTCTCTTTCTCAGGAAGCAACTGCAAAGAATCACTGCTAATTTAAAGGAAACAAAAAAGGAGTCACACCTGAAGAATGCACAAGTCTACACGACTGTTCAGAGTACCTCATCAGGCTCTCCATGGAGGAGAGCGACACTACATACCTCAATTGGCTGCAAAAGCCAATCAAGACTTGACGCCCTGACCCGCAGTGGAGCTCCTCCCTCTAAACTGGAACTGAACACGAACGTACCGACTCAGCGCTGGTGGTGTTTTTGGGGACAAACAGAAACTAGGACGGGCTTGTTCGATCTCTCTCTCAAACTCTCTTTCCTCTCCATATATACTTGTAGATCGTGTTTTATGCTTGCTTCCGTTTTCTTTTTATCTTTTTATTTTTGGTTCCTTAAGTTGTTGTCTGAAAAGAGTGATATATATCTGCATTTTTTTCAGGGAAGGGGAAGTAGGTTTCCTCACAGACACTTGTAAATTTGTAGGATTGTCAACAGGTTTCAAGTCTCAGGAGTAAAGAAGTTTGAAAAAAAAAAAAGACCATGATAACCTTACGTTCGACTGCAAAATCGCAGCTAACACGTCTTCTTTCACGACAGCGGCGAAATGATATGCATGTGTACAATCACTGACCGGCGTTGAACACCAGAACCTGCTGGTTATTGCACAGCTAGATACCAAAGACTAGCCAAGGTCGCTCCTCTTGATTGATCCCTCGTACAATCCTGCCTGATACCCGCTGTGGTGCACAGCAAGGCAGTTCAACTTCTATTATGTATGGACTGCTAAAAAAATAGAAAAGAAAAAAAAAAAGAAAAAAATGCATCTAATGTCATTTAATATAATTTTGAGTTTTTTCTTAAAGTGATAACTTTAGATGAGGTAATCCCCTTGTTTCAGATTTTATGGCATGATTTATTCCGTGAAAAGTTGGAAAAAAGGACAATTAAAGATGGATTTAAAAACTGAAATCTGAATCCAAAACATGTTCCAATGAATATTTTAGTTAGCAGATAATCTCTTGACATCAGCAAAAGCAGCCCGAATGTGTTTGCTTTCTTGAGCTCTTTATTTCATTCAGTGTAAAACCCTTTTTATACAATGCATCAACACAGACTAACTTTCATTTTGGGCATTTGGACACCAAGTGACAACCCTAAAGACCTTGTGAAAACTTACCAGTTCATACTGATAATAGTCTAAAATCAGTCGACATGTGGGGGTGATCTGGGACTTTGCTCAGATTGGGTTGGTAATGAAGACCCAGATGGACAGTTTGCTAATATCCTAGCAGTCATGTCATCACACTTCCTGCATAGAGGATGTTGTCCTTGTAGCACGTGGTTGGTGTTTTGATCTGGCAAAGAGCTTTCTTTTGAGTCTATCCACTGTCCTGTCCTCCTAATAAAGGCACAAGAAGTCCAAAAACAAGTCTAAATTAATTTAGGATTCAGTATTTTTGTGTTAAGGTCGTATTAGGTGCATGTCAGTACAAAATAGTAACAGTGGTTGTGGTCAGCTTTGCCCCTTTTAGAAGAGAACTAGCATGGAAGCTAAGCTATATGTTGATGCTGTAGAGGCCAAGAGTTCCTTATGATTAACAGATTTTTAGGTGAAATCTTACCTAAAAACTGCATCACTGGTTGTACTCAGTATTGGACACTTACACAATGCTTTTACTTTTTGTCTAGTAAGCCTGTTTGTTTCTACTTTGCTCCAGGCACAAGAGCACTTTGGCTATTAGGAATAACTTTTAAATCTGGCAGTGATATGTTATCAGCACCAGCATTACTGATAACTACCAAAGTGAACCCAAAACAGATTTGGGTGCTTCATTGGGGTACCAGTCACTAAATGTCAGAACCCTCTCTGCCTTCTCCGCATTTTGAGTTGTCTAGTGTTGCCTTCCAGCTAGTAAAATGAACATTACAGGTAGAGATGCATTTATTACATGAGAAACAACAAAAGTGAACCTATTATTAGCCCTATTTTCTCCTAAAGTTATCAATTCAGGAACAGTTTAAGCACCAGAAGAATAAGTTAGTAATGAAATTGGAAAAAAAAAAAACAAAGATACCCAACCTTCATAGTGCTTAAATGAAGGAACTAGCTGAAAAGTTTAGTATCGTAAATGTATAGAGACTGATATCATCCTGACACAGAATTAAGGTTTGTTTTCACCTAAAATTCATGAAATCACTTAAAACCCTCGGCCCCATCTGCAACAACTTACAGCCTAAATGTCCTTAGTGGTTCTCTCCTTAGGGCAAAGCTGACCAGAACCTCTGTGGCTAGTTTTTATTATTGACATGTATGTCATAAAACACAACTAAAAAATACCAAAATGTCCCTTTAATATGCGTCAACAGATGTTAAGGCATGCAACAATTATTACAATGTGCTGTAGTATGCCATAAAGCAAAATGTGAGGAAAAGTAACTTTTCTATGTCCAGCCTTGCTCATGGTGATGGGAATTCAAGCTATTTTTAGAGGTCGGATCATTTGGCTTGTCCTACCTTTAAACAGCTTTTTATTTAGTACCATTTTGGCTCTAAAGTGCCTCCAAATCAACAGGAGAAATGGAAAATAGGAAGCTGTCTCAGAAACAAAAGCCAGCTTGTGTCATTCTTGGCTCTGGAATGGCTCATTCAATAACAATTGAAACTATTCATAATGCTACAGTCACCTTTAGACAGCTGCTAAATAGCAAAGACTAGACTCTTAGCTCAAGGCAATTTGCCCCCAATTCATCCATTTACCACACATAGCCTGCAGTGGACAGATGGAGGCTGGACAGTTGCAAAAATTGGTAGACCTAATGTTATGTAGGGCACCAGCAAATGAGTTCTGTTTGCAGGTTGTCATTGTAGATGTGGTAGTAATATATCACTAACAGCAAACAACTTGGTGTCCTAATGCCCTAAATGGATATGAATTAATCATGTAAACAGGGCCTTGAAAATTTTGTTTTGGTTCATTTGAACTGCTTTTCAACACACTGTGGTCGCAGACCTCCTAAATATTACAGAACAGCCTGCAAGTTTGGCCCTTTGATTATCCCTCAAAATGTAAGTTATCTTTTTTCCCTTTAAGTAATTTTTTAGCATTTTGAAATACCACAAAAGTTTAAAAGGATTTTCTAGCTTTATGTGGGTTGAATGTGAGGCATTTTAACTGTTTCGAGACATCTTGAAGCCCAGAGTGACCTCCGGTGGGCAGCCTTGATGCTTTTTAATAGACTGTGTTTTAGCCGTTAACACGTCACGTTTTGCAGTGCAGATCACAGTTGAGGGTTTGAGGACTTTGAGGAAGGAGCCATGAGTTCTTCAGGTGAACCCTTCACGACCCTGTATGACACATAACTGTATTTTCTAAAGGTGAGAACTGTAGATGCTGCCTTAAAGTAGTTGCTGGTGAGATCCGGCCGGTGTGGGTTTCACTGCTGCACTGACCGGGAAAAACAGAAAAAAGTCTTCAAGCTTAATCCTTTGGAGAGTAATCACATTTGTTCAAGTGAGCAATTCAATCAGACTTTAGACATAAGTTGTTTTTCAAGCTGAGTTTTGCTATTTATTTGTTTTATTTTTCTCCTGGTGGACCTTGTTTTTAGTGACAGCAGAGCTCGAACATTCAGGCTGTTGCTGAAACATCATGTTTCAGAGTCCAAGCTTTCTGTTTCATCTGCTTAGTCCTAAGCAATGACTGTTTGATAGTGTAGCCTCACTGCCTTTGTATTTGTGTGTGAGTGCATGTGTGAGTGTGCTGGTCTCGGGTCATTTGTATTACCACTGAAATGCTGCAGGTGGCAGCAAACATCAAGGCATTCATAATGCAGGAAATGAGATGCAGGGTCAAACTCGGGGCATTTCTGTGATTTTTACTCAATCTGAGGATTTTTTTAAATGCAGAAGACACCTATTGTGTTCAGTAGGAATTTCCACAGCTATTACTTTGTTAAAAGGCACTTTGTTGCTCATTTATCAGGGGGATGAAACGTGTTTCAAATTGAGTAACTGACATTTTCTCTCTGACATTTGGGCTTCAAAAAAGTCCCCCATCCTCACCTCACTGGCTGCCATTTCTCAGCCATCTGCAAAACTCAAATCTTAGCTTGTGTGTTAGTCTCATATTTTGCCTGAGTGTGGGATTATACTTATTTTGGGCCAGATTGTACATAAAGAGGCCATGTAAGCATCTTATTTTTTAGATATAAATCCCAAACAGTAAGACTTTCACTGGTTAACAAGAAAAAACATGTTCCAGATTAGTAGTTCTTAACAATTCTTTTATCAGGAACCACAACCACCTTTCCAAAAAGCTGAGTGGGTCATTTATTTAACAAAAATCCTGCAGTTTGGACTTCAAGTCATCCCAAGATAACAAAATACAGAATTTGATATCTTAGAAAAACATTCAAATTGTCTCATTTATGACAATAAATCATATAATATACAAATGTTTTTTAAAGGGTTTGGTACATAGAAGATCTCCCACACTAGCCCCCCTTGTACATGCAACATGGAATTTTTTATACCGTTTCTTGTTAATTTACTCAGAAAAAAATCCAAAACTTACATAAAAGTTTCCTTTTAGTTTTTTAGTTTCATTGGTGTTCTCATTTTTCACACACAAACACACTGCTGACGCCCATGTGGAAGTGCACATGGGTGTCAGCAGGAGAGTTTCAGGGTTAAGTCCGGGTAACAAAACAAACAAAAAAAAACTTGTCTGCTTTCACACATGCAGCATATTTAGATACATTTGGATTTGTAAATGATATTTTTGCACATGCAATCTTGAAATTTACAAGAGAACCACAAACTCTCCTGACTTGCTTGTTCACACTCAGTCCTCTTTTCCTGCAGGCCGTCTGTCAGTCAGCCAACGAAGGGCAGGGGAGGGGAAAAATAAACTGTTCACACATGTAGAAAAACCCTGAAATATTCTTGAATTTACGAGGGTGGGCTGCATGTGTGAACCCAAACAGCAGGAGGCTTTTCATCCCAGACAGTAACCTGAAATTTCCCTGCTAGCCCTCAAGTATGTTTGTCTCACCTGACAGGCAAACGGCAGGAAGCCTGTCACAGTGAAAGACGAGTGGGAGCAAGTGGGTCGGGGAATTTTAATTTTAAAACATTAATGAGCTTCAGCCCATGAGCCCAATCACAAGATCCTTTACAATATAACTCCCTGAGAAGAAATGTTCCTCTGCCAATGACCAAACTGTCAATATACAGCATCTTAAAAAGACAAAGACAAGTTTTTTTACTTTAAACGAAATTAATAGTAAAAAAGTGGCATTAAAGCTCAATCTTAAGGCTGTTTTGTTATTGTCACAGTACTTAAGACAATAGAAACGTAATGAGTAATTTGTTATCTGTGGCCCACCTCTGGTATCTCTGGGACCCACCAGTGAGTCACTGTCCAGTCTTTGGAAAGCCCCATTCAAGGGAATTTCAGGGTTCAATGTGTGAAAAACCCTGCTGCTTGCATTCATACATGAAGCTCAATCAGGTACATTTTCAGGGTTGCTGTGCATGTGTGAATGAGGCAGTTGTTTCAAAGTTCACATTTGCAACCAGCTATATAAAGATAGCTCATCTCTTAGCAAGACACCCAAAAATAATATTTTCTGACCCCATTTGGCAGACACTTTTATTTGTGTAAAAAAATTGAGGTTTTATGTCTTGAAATGAGACATTTTTTGGATTTGTAAGTCAAACCACAGTCATGACGTATTTTTACATTAAGTTAGACGAACACACTCCCTAAGGTTTGATGTTTTTATCAGTGTGACCTGCTGTGTGAATGAGAGCGTGATGTGTGTGCGTCAGTGTGTATTAGAGACCGCCCCTACCTCGTCATACCAGGATACCTCAGGGCAGTGGGCTGCAGTCACTGTTGCAATGTTGGATGTTGAAGCTGCATTGAGGGACGAGCGCTGACTGGAGCGGCGGTCACTCAGCTGGGCGCTTCTTTCGGTTTCAGGCGTTGTTGTATTTTTGTCGTCAGTAGCTGCAGGCGAGGTCTCGTCACTCAGGAAGCTGTGAAGTTGGAAGTCTGCAGAACCTTTTGTCTCTCAGATGATTTTGGAGTTAATTCATTTTGAAATTGTTTAAAGAAAAAAAAAAAACTAACCTGATCTGTGTAAAAACAGGCGCATATGCAAGTGGTTATCGAATACCTCATTTATCAATTTTATGTTGTTGTTTTTGGCTTGTACAATGCTCCGTATATTAATTCAACTGTGGGGTTTGTGCATATTTTTGTACTGTTGTTATTATTATGGACATGATAATAATGATATTACTGATATTATAGTTTTCTCTTTGATTAAAGCAAACAAAAAATAGGACAAAACACATGAATGCTTGTAAAAACTGGTTTGTGCTGATTGTATTTAAGAGGAGCACTTTTCCAAAGTGGTTTTCACACATTCAGTTTTGTTCATATTAGTAATATAAAGATATGGTTCTCAGGGCTTTAAACTTGTATGTCATGATAAAGTTTTACTTTATATCTTATCCCTTCTGTGTCTCTGAGTTTTTTTTTATTTTTCAGGATTTCTGTGAAACATGGTGAGCTCTCTCTTTAGATATCTGCAGCACAAGATAAGACTCCAGGGCAGACCTTTAACCGAGGGCCAACTGCAGCCTGTTCTAGGTGATAAATGGACCACCACTAGTCACTTACAGCTCAAAGCACATCAACAGGTGTTAGGGTTTAATGCACAAAATTTGTTTCTGGTTCGATCCCTGTGTTGGTCAGGGCCTTTCTGTGTGGAGTTTGCATGTTCTCCCCGTGGGTGCTGGGGTTCCCTCTGAGCACCCCAGCGTCCTCCCACGGATCAAAAACATGATCATTAAGTTAACTTAATAATATATATATCAATATATCAATATATATATATATATATATACACACACACACACATATGTATATATATATATATATATACACACACACACACATATGTATATATATATATATATATTTATATATATATATACACACACACACACATATATATACACATATATATATATACACACATATATATGTATATATATATATACATATATATATACATATATATATATATGCTATTTACATGAAAAGGGAAGGTGTGAAACTGTACACTGACATTTCACCATCAGCCTTTATCACAAAGAACATACACAATAGTCACAAACAACTTCTCTTTCAATAACGAGAATTTTTTTAACGAACATCAAATTAAAGCAATGACAATCAAGAAAATAAAGCAAAACAAAAGCAGCATGTGTGAGAGAGAGAGGACAAAAGGGAAGGACAGATAAAAAATGGCCACTCTTACATGTGATTCACATGTGGCCAGCTAAGATGGTGGTCATGCAAACAGTAACCAAACTAACACCAGAAAGTCAGCAGCTGAACTATGATTCACAGCAGTCATACAGGTCTTTCTAATTGTAACGACAGGTTACTGGACACAGAAAATAAACAAGCTGATGTGCAGACATGGCAACAATCAAACCACCTGTTGATGCTAATAGTAGCATTGATGGAACACAGCAGTTCAATAGCGTTAACAAGCACGTAAGTTTTAAAAAGAACTTTGCAAAAGCTAATCCTGCCCAGACCATGGATCGTCTTTTCCTGTAAGAAGTTTTGTCCACAATTGATGGAGAAAAAGGTGGTCCAGTTGCAAGAGATCCTTTGGTATGCTGAGGGCTGTTGTCAACAGGAGTTGAGCACTGCAAGAGTGGAATCAAGTGTTCTTCTTCCAGCAGAGTATCCTCAGTGGCTGGGTCCAATAAAGCATTACCAATACTTTGTTGGGACGCTTCAGGGATGAGCTGCCTGGGCATAAACCCTTTTTTATTCTTCAAGCTGATTAACTTGCTTTGCATCAAACTGGCAGGCAAGTCAGAGTGAGACCAAGAGCTGTCTCTTTGCAAAGAGGGTTTGCTCCCTTGACCAAATGATGGTTGGACATGACTGGCACTGAGCAAAGGACTCTGCAGACTTACAAAGGCTTTGCTCACCTGCTGTGTACCCCAAGGTATCCTCCAATGAAGGAACTGAACTCAGGGCCCCCTCCGCTTTTTGCAGTAGGTGTGACCTGCTGCAAGGTCTGCTGAGAGTCTGAGGTGTTGTGGTTTCTTGTGTGTTCCTTTCTGCTGTTTACCCACCAAACTAGCTTAGGCTTCTGCAAATGCATATGGGCCCGAGTCCATACATCTGTGCTGGTTCCAACACACTGCAGGTCACAACTACTTATTCACTCCCATTAACTCACTGATGGCCCTGAGTGCCTATGCCAGTTATCTTAAGTATTAACTCACATATTCATGCCCTTTCATACCCATTTACACGCCACTGATGCAGCAGTGCGAGCAACTTGGGGTTAAATGTCTTGCCCAAGGACACATCAGCATGTGACAGCCAGAGTTGGATCCAAACCCTCAGCCTTCCAATAGATAGTAGAGCAGACTAACAGACTATGACCCATGATTGCCTGCAGCAAATTCTGAAAATAAATGAAAGTTGGCCCATATCAAAACTTAAAGTTGTACTTGACTGAGAAATAAAGACAAAAGAAGTAGAGCAGAAAAAAGCAGAAGCAAATATTTGTTTATTACATGAGCCTTAACATGTGCACTGATGGTTTAAAAATGTGACTAAACATTTTGTTACATCATCAGCTGGTGCATGATGTATCACAAGTTTAAGAACTTCCCCTCAACAAATAATAAACAGATCACTGACTGTATTCTGTTATTTCAGTTGTTCCAGAGGGAAGTTTATCAGGTTTTTTTATGACAGTACCTCTGGGAAGTTTACCAAATGATTACAAACGTTTTTCATGTGAACTATTGTCATAACTCCCCTCTGGTCATACTGCAAACCAACATATTTCACACTTTATGTTTAGGAGATGCCAAAATAAGAGCTGTGAAAAAATGACCTTCTCTTCAGACCTCTGGTGTGTCTGGTGTGACCCTTCTGTTTTAGCACCATTCAGGGTGAAGGCAGGGGTGTCATGCAAGCCAAAAACTCCGGGAAATGTAGTTAGATTTGAGTCAAGATCAGAAGATAGTGTAAAAAACGTTAAAAATCCCCAAGAGATATATGTAGAGGGGATCTGGAGTTAAAGCCACACTGAAAAAGTATTTTCCTGTATGTCATCCTCCACTATGTCTTTCCCCACTTTTCAAATCAGCTTTTCATCGTCTAAAGTAATTTAAAGGAATAGTTTAGGATTTTTGAGCTGCAGTTGCACAGTACAGACGTGGCAAAAATTGTTGGTACCCTTTCGTTAAAGAGAGAAAAACCCACAATGGTCACTGAAATAACTTGAAACTGACAAAAGTAATAATAAATAAAAATTTACTGAAAATAAACTAATGAAAATCAGGCATGGCTTTTTAATTGAGGTCCAACAGCGTTATTTTAAAAAACAAACTAATGAAACTGGCCTCGACAAAAATGATGGAACCCTTAACATAATGTTTTGTTGCACAACCTTTTGAGGAAAATCTGCATGGTCAAATTAACACTACCAGAGTCAAAATTGGAACAACTTAAGTGTCCATATTGGAGCACAGCACAGAGTGTTGAATCAACCCTTTACTTAACACTAATCAAGAGTAATTATTGACTTTGGAGTAAAAATTTAACATGTAACACCAAACCAGTGTTACTTTTAATACCTCTACGCAGTGTCAGAATGCACTCTAGAGAATTTTAAGATTTTTAGGTGTTACCTTCACATCAACACCCCAGAGTGTTTGCTTGTTTGTATGTTGTTTTATGAAAGAAAAAAATGATGAAACTCCTACAAAAACTGGCACTACTAGCACAGCAGTAATGTAATTTAACAGACCCCATAAGACCATTGTTGCTAATGCTGTTTGACACAAACAGTTTAAGATGAAACAATGCTCCATTAGCCTGATGTTAAACTTAGCAAACTTTTTGGTGTTCAATAATGCAGGCGAGTAGGGATGATTGACACTACAAGTGTCACACCCAGGGTCAGAGTTCAGAGTTAAAGACATCTACAAATTAGAAATATCATTTCCACATTCTTACACTCTTTCATAACCCCGACTCTTGTGTGACTAAAGCTACATTTCCACCCAGAGTATAATCAACTCTGTTCATATTGAAGTTTTACCAGCACCAAAGTTGTATCTCCTTTCAGTTTGCTGTTTTCAGTGAACGTTGACCCAACAATGTTTTTTTAGTTTGCTCTCACTGCAATACAGTTAATAAGGCTGAGGTCTTGGCCCTATATGCACCAGTGTAAAGTCTCACTTCTGTGCTGATAAAAACCACTGCGACTTATATTTACCATTAAAATGAACCTCACACATCCCCATTTCAGAAATACAGAACCATCTCTTTCAGGCATGAGAGCCTGCAAACAAACCTACATATAAAGTCGGAGGTGTTTCTACACCTGCTGTCAGTGAGCGGCGTAGGGCGACATGTTGAGCCTGATGTGATAAGTACACCACTGATTCCTTTAAAGGGTTTGAAGAACTTAACAGTAAGACTGTAACATTCAGTAAACTGAAGGAGGAAACAGGTTCATTTACACTTTTATTTAAAAAGGCAGGAGTGCTCATGAACAGACACAAAGGTACAAAAACAGATCTTAAAATTGGCTCAGTATTAAAACAGAAGTGAAATGTTTCAGACCATTTAACAATCATTCACATGAACTTTAGATAACTCACATCGTGAAGTACACGTTTTACAGAATGCTGTTACTGTTGAAAAGATCTAAACCCAGTCTTGAGCAGATGAATTGTTTTAGAGGTATTTCTAAAATAGACCACTTCACAATCTCCACATGAATAAAAGCCTTTTTCTCTCATTATCTGTTCAAATTTAACACAGGTACACCTCTTAAAGAGGCACTGATATGGTGATCACTCATCAATTCATTGAACAAAGAAGTGCTTACACTTTCAGAACACTGTAGATAAACTGGTGGAGAACATGCTAAGATGTATGACAGCAATGATGAAGAATTGGGTTTATTCCACTAGATGTATATTTCTGAACTCACCTAAATTCAAATATTGTATTTCAGAAAAGTATAAATGATGTCGTCAATCAGGAATTAAAGACCAAACTCCAGTTAGTTTGCACCTCAGAGACATGAGGTTCATTCTATCTATGGGGTTATATACTGCAGAAACTTAGATGTTGGCAAGAGTGTTTGTCTAAGTTCATGTCAGAAATATCTCAAACACTTACTCCAATCCACATTCACTTGAAAAGTCCAGATACATATCCTACTACAAGGAACAAAAGGCAAAAAATAAGGCATTAAATTACTTGTAATGATAAGAAAATTTCTAGAAGAAGCAAGCAAAATATATCTTTGGGGCATTTTTTTTGCCTTTATGGATGGCAGAGAGACAGTGGATAGGCTTGTGAAATCAGGTCAGAGAGAAATAACGGGAAGATGATTCTGCAAACGGCCCTCAGGCTGGATATAAACCTGGGCAAGTAGAAGCATGTCCAGATTGAGTGTGGTTGCTTACCACTCCACCAAACAAGCACCCACTGGTAAGATTTTTTGACTTGAAATTGGACAAATGCTTTCACCTAGATCTGAGTTTTTGCAATGTGATGTCTACAGATATTTCGCCAAAAAAGCAGAGTGCTATTTAGCTAGGGAAAATGCTGAAAAAATGTTTGAAAATTGTTGAAAAAGGTGATCCTCTCATGCTCTACAATGTAAAGATCCATCTTTAAAGGTGTACTAAAAAGTCTAAGGCACCAAGGGGGGTAGATAATAAAAACTAAAAAAGTATCCAGGTTTCTAGATAAATTTGTTGCAATCCCTGCACTTTATAGAAATGTCCTTTTTTCCCACAGATTGACCAATTTGCTGAGGTAATCAGTAGTTTTGGCTCCCTGTTGATCCAAAACTACAAGGCAACTCAAATATAGGTGTACAGGAGCCAGGAGGGCAGCCCATATTAAGAAAAGACAAAGTGATAAAGTGCCGAAAGTGGCAGCAGGCTGTAGCTGACGAACATAAGATATATGAGATATTCATACAAATATCTATCCAGCTGCAAAACTCAAGCTGCAGAACGATGTTAACATAATGTTATGTTTCTGTTAACACTTAACTGATATAATCTCCTTTAATTTATGATAACCATCTGAATATAAATGTTATAACATGTAAAAAAGTCCGATGTTGAGAAGCACATAGTCTTCAGATTGCACATAACACAAAGTGATAGAAACTAAATAAGGTGCAGAAAAGTCTGACCGGACACTTCACTTACACAGGCTCAAACATTTGATAAACAGAAAAAACACAGTGATTACCACTTAACAAGAATTTTAACTCTGTCCACACATTCACACTTCACTATAAACAGATAAGGCTGAGAAAAACAAGACCTCAGCTCTGCGTTTTTCAACACCTCCTCTGCACTTTCACAATAAGTTACCTTTGACTTCACTGAGAGACAGTCTCAGAATCAGTCTGGAGTAACTCAGAGCCAATCACACAGTCCTGAGGTAGTTTTAGGAATAGGTGCAATAGAGCAAGAAGTGGCTGTGCCAATAAATAAGGATATAACGTCAAAGAACTTAAGTGAAACAAAAGCAGAATAAAAGTAGGCCTATTTATTTTAAAGGACAAACAGGAATTAAAAAATGTCCTCTTCCTCTGAGTTGTAACCCTTCAAACAAAAACTCCAGAAAGGGCTGCACAATACTGGATTTCTCACTCATTTCACTTATATCAAAACAGAAAGGTACATCATTTTTGTGGGGAAAGAACAACAATGTGTTGTTTAATAATCAATGATACTGGATTAATGAAAATTGCAGACATTCAGTAATAAAAGGTAAAGCATTATGATGAATATGAACATTCTGATTATATTTACAGCCAATACATTTGGCTGATATGTTTAACCCATCGGCTATACATATCAACAGATATTTACTATCTGTGGATACCACTGTTGGGTTGATAATGGCATGCATCCCTAAACTTAAGTCTTTGCAAAATGTAATTTCTAGTTTTAAAAAAGAATGCATTATATTATCAGACCAATATCAGTATAGTCAGATATTTGCCCAAAAAGTTGATATGAATACTGTTGCCAGTATTCACAACTGAGATCTTGACTATAAAAACTGGCCATAAATATCCCAAATATTGGCTGTTATACTGACAAAATGTACAGTCTACCATGATGGTTTACCTCGTCATCACTGAATGTCCACTTTAATAAATCACAAGTTTAATTTATTGAAAAATTAAATGTTGTCTTTCTTGCTTTATATCTGTTTCTGACACAAATAGACCGTCACAGTGAGAGGAACAGGTCAAAGTTCAGCAGAGGCTTTGTGCTTTCACAATGAGTTTGGAAATATCAGCATTTCTGATATTGGCAAAAATCCAGTATTGTACATCTGTAGTTTCCATTTCATTTCACTTAATATAAATTACTTTGACCTGACAAGTCCAGAAAAAAACATAATTTAAGATACTGGTTTTAAGGGTCTGAACTGTGTCCTTTAACACACTGTTTTGGTCCTGACAGCAACAGTCTCTAAAATGTCAACACAAAACCAATGGTAGATGGATTTTTATGTCACCTTATATTCACATACTAATGGCTGAGGTTTCTGTGTTAAGTGTCCATCAGTTTCAATAAATCCTGTTCATTTACACGCACTCACCACAAACGCAGCAGAAAGGGCAGGTGAGCAAGCTTCATGTCAAAGGACACACTGACAAGACTGACAGAGGGACAGAGACCCCTGAAGCCCGTTGTCATGCCTTTACAAAACACTGGTGAGATGCACTCTCAAACTATGTGAGGACCACCTTTCACAAATAGCTGCTACAGCCACTGGGGTGATTTCAAATGAGATCTTCTTTAAAGAAAGTCCTTGCTCACTGCATTGACTAACATTTTCAAAGATCACTCCTCCAGGTGAATGTGTTTGATATTTATGACTTAAATGGAGCAAAACACTCACTAAGACTGATGTTCTTTTTTAGCATTATCCAAACTTTCTTCTCATTATTTTCCTTTTTAATGAAGTGTTGCTCATAAGTCTTTCTTGATCTGAATTAGTTAAAACTTAACGGGTGTATGAAACTTCAAAAGTGCAACCTTTATAAGGAGTTCTGATGTGCAAAATGAGTTGCCTTATGTCTAATCATTCACTCAAGCTTCTAAATTATTAAAAAATGTTATTAGTTAAAAGTACATCAAGCAGGTTATAAGAAGATGAACTATCTATATTCAGGAGCACTTAAGGCTTTTGAAAATGCTTTCACAATAAAAAGTCTTCAAAAAAGATTAAAGGCGCCGGCATAGTTCATTAAAAATCCACAACACTTACATAAATAATAATTATATTTTAAAAAGATACAAAGAACTTCTTTCATTGAAAAAGGACAAAGATAACGACTGCTTTGATTTATGAAACCCTGATGAAATTACATAGGAGAAAAAAGTATTTAAGTAAAAAAGTATTTCAGTCTGTGCTCTTTTCTGTTAGCTGATGCTCTGAAGAACGCTGATAGCTGAATATGAAGGGAATGAGCTGATGTCTCTTCACCACACTTCTTCTACTGGACTGAGGCTGCAGTCTTTTTCCTTTGCCTGATACATACCAGCATGAGTGTGTGATGTTTACGCATATCATTTATTCTTTTGTGTTTAATCTCTTGTGTTTTGTTATTTTCCTATTGATTTTTCTGTATGTATGCCAATGGCTTTGTTACCAGTTTTTTGTCAAAAGTGGCATGCAATTGGAGTTACCATCATCATAATTATTACTGTTGTAGTTGTTATTAATATACCATACTATACACAAAGGTTTGTGTTATTTATCATAGACTATCTTATAATTACAAATATCTCAAATAGTAATGTCACATTCATATGAGGAGACTTAATATACATATGATGATTTTTCTTGAGTTCGTTAGTCTTGGCCCGGTGTATTTAACTGAGCTTTTTACTTTTTGGGAGCCTGGTAGAGCTCAGAGGTCGTCCAACCAACTTTTGCTGGAGGTACCCAGGTCAAAGTACAAACACTGGGGTGACCAAGCCTTTCCGTTGCTGCTCCCAGGCTCTGGAATAAGCTTCCAGCCGAAATGCGTCTCATTTCTGACCTGGGCCTCTTCAAATCTAGACTGAAAATGTGTTTATTTAGGATGGCTTTTAATAACCAGTAGCATGGTGACACTTTTACTTTATTTCACTGTATTTTATTGTATTGTATTTTTTAAAAACTATTTTATTGTTTTTATTGCTTTTATTACAGCAGTTGATTTTCTGAGCTTTTAACTATTTTATTACTTTCATTGCTTTTATTGCTTTATAACAGAGCAGCAGATGATTTTCTGAGCTTTTTACTATTTTATTGCTTTTATTGTTTTTTTATTCTTTTTTTTATCTATTGTAAAGCGTGGGCTGCCATCATCCTCCACTTTAGCTGGCCTAGCTAAATATGAGAACAGCAGGAGAAGAACAAAACAGGTTTGTTAAGTTTAATGACGTATGTTTACTTCGTTCTGCTTACTTAACCTGTGTTTAGAGAGGCTTCTAATTACAACAGAGCAGCAAGCAATTTTCTGAGCTTTTTACTATTTTATTGCTTTTATTGTTTTTATTTATTCCTTTTATTTACTATCTATAGTAAAGCACTTTGCTTCACTGAAAAGGCTGTTGTAAAGGGCTGTATAAAAAAAGAGCATTAAATTTACATTTTACATTCTGACCTGATCACTGGATCATTTGTATTTGACTTTTCTGTCTCAGCAGATTGTTATAATTCATCACTCTTACTCTGCTCTGCTGTGACTGCTGGTATCAATTAGATCATTT